>ML331831.1:0-23128 GCA_005239505.1 Nicotiana paniculata
CATCAAAATACGTGATGTTCAAAATATATTTTCCCAATTACTGCTCTTTCAAATATCATCATTTTGTAAGACAAATGTTTTTCAAATATACTTTCGAAAAGAAGTCCTTTAGACATAAATTTTCCTGGAGATAATTGCTTTTCAGCTATACTTTTTAATATATATATTTATATCTTTCGATTCAAAACTCCTCAGTCATAAACTACCGGAACTCAGAATTTGTCGTGCAATGCAGTACAGGGGAAAAGCTCCCGGATCTCTGTCCGTAGTCCCAATTTAAATATGCGATGCAGTACAGGGGGAAAGCTCCCGGATCTCTGTCCGTAGTCCCAATTTAAATATGTGATGCAGTACAGGGGAAATCTCCCGGATCTCTGTCCGTAATCCCAATTTAAATATGTAATGCAGCCACTGAGAAAACAACCGGAATGCGACAGAACCAATATATATTGCCACAACCGGCGCGAAAGCAAACAAGGCCGAATACAAAGTGCGATGAGAAAATCAATACAAAGACTTAAATCACAATGTGGTAACAACTCGCTCATAAGAAGTAGCCACTGAGAGGAATGCCAAACACAAAAAGAGAACCGCATAACGAGGGGAAGACAAGACAAATATAGCAACGATTCTGTACATTCAAGTTCACAACTAAGAAAACCAAATCATCCCAGCAAGGGAATCAGCTATAACCAATCTCACTTAGACAATTAGCTTCACCGAATAAACTCCGTTTGAACAATGCTCAGTAATTAGGCAGCATATGAAGGAAGACATAACATAACGGTAGGAAAAAAAAAGTCTTCATTTAAGTCAATTAAGGTCATATAAGAAACAAGGAATGCTAGGCAAGTACTTCTAACTTGAACAGGAGGAGATGAGATTAGAAATCCGGAATTCAGATATAACAAGTTCAATTCATATGCGGGGAACATGAGGACCCAAAAATCCCTAAATGGCAATCTATTTGCAAATAAGTTCGAGTACACACTCATCGCCTCGCGTACGCGGACTACAATCAACATAGAAGACTCAATCCTAAGGGGTAGTTTTCCCCCACAAGGTTAGGCAAGATACTTACCTCAAAGACGACAACCCGGTACTCAAAAATAGACTTCTCGGGCGGGAAGGCCTCCAGAAGGCTCAAAATCAACTAAAACAACTTCAAAATACATATAAAACGTATAAGGAACGATTCCGAATAATAAAGTTTCAATCTTTGCAAATTTATAAAAATCGACCCAAAAGTCGACCCCCGGGCCCGCACCTCGTAACCCGATAAATTTTACAAATTTCGATTACCCATTCTGATACGAGTTCACTCATACTAATTTTATTCAATTCTGATAACATTTGGTCATTCAAATCATAAATTTTCATTTTTGAAGTTTTCTTTCAAAACCCACAATCCCCTCACCCCAAAACACAATTTAGATGATAAAAACAAGAACTAATTCATAAAATATATTTAATTCTAGTGAAAGAACACTTACCCATTCGATTTGTGTGAAAATCCCACAAGGAATCGCCCAAAACCGAGTTCTAGAAGTCAAAATATGTTTAAAATGGTGAAACCCCCGATTTTGAAAACTTATAATCTGAAAGAATCGCGATCGCGGGGATCGAGGTGCGATCACGTAGAAGGAAAATGAAGCTGGCTTAAAATTCTCTACGCGATCGCGGAACAACTTATGCGATCGCGTATAAGGAGTAAGTTGGCTTCTGCGATCGCGGACCAACTATTGCGATCGCAGTGAAGGAAATTACTGAGCGAGTTAGACANTGACGAATCAAACTAAAAATCAATGAAATTTCTCAAAACTTCTTTAAACATCAATTTGTTTTGCATTTAAGGTCCGAATCACGTCAAACTAAGTCCTTTTCTTACACAAATTTCACATATAAGACATATCGAACTTGTACCGGGCTCCGGAACCATGATACGGGCCTGATATCACAGGTTTCACCTCAAATTTCATTTTCAAAAACCGTTATATTTTTCAAAAAATAATTTTCTTTAAAAATTCATCTCTCGGATTTGGGACCTCGGAATTCGATTCCGGGCATACGCCCAAGTCCCATATTTTCTACGGACCATCCGGGACCGTCAAATCACGGGTCCGGGTCTGTTTACCAAAAATATTGACTGAAGTCAACTTTATTCAAATTTCTAATACAAAATAATCATTTTTATCAATTTTTCACATAAAGGCTTCCCGGCTACACGCCCTGGCTGCGTACGCAAATCGAGGTGAGATAGAAGGAGGTTTTCACGACCTCGGAATACAAAATTAGCTAGAAATATACAGGATGACCTTTTGGGTCATCACATATGCATATGCACAGAGGAATAAAACACACAAAGATGTACATGTATACAAGTATGACTACAACTACGATATGTAATCTAACATACAAAATAGCCCATCACGTTCAAATAAGGAATTAAAAGCTTAGATATGATCTCTAGAATGGAAAGTTTCTCAAGTAATCATACAACAAATAAAGCATGTTACTAGAAGAACATATCTCATGCAAGGCATAAAGAAGCCTAAAATCTACCGCAAGCATGGTATAACCTTGGCGTTCACATATGCACTCATCACCTCGCATATACATCATCTCCTGAACAAATATTTTGCATATACAAGTCTATTTTAGAAAACTATCTCCCAAATCAAGGTTAGCCAGAATACTTCCCTTATACGGAGTAGGCTTTAACCTTCTAAGATGATTTCTCCATTATATCAGACCTCCAAACATCCAAAATCTAGCCAAAGAATACTCAATAAGGGTAAAATAAAGCTATAAAAATTAATTCCAAATGATAAAGATTTGATCTTTAACAAAATCTTAAAAGTCGACAAAAGTCAAACCGGGCCTACTTGGACCAAACTCGAAACTACGATCACATCTTGGTGACCCATAATATCCTGAGTCTAGATATCTATAAAAAAAATCCAAATTCGACTCCAAATACCCACAAATACACTTTCTTAAGTTTTGAGCAAATACTCCAATTTCTACTCTTTAATTCCTTTGTTTTAGATGTAGCAATCAATACGTTGATCTATGATCAAATTCAAGTTAAAATCACTTACCCTCAAGATATTTATGAAATCCCTCTCCAATATCGCCGTGGCCTGCTCTCCAAAACTAAAAAAATAGTGAAATGAGCACATTCTAAAATTATGGATATAAAATACCCTGGATTGAAATTCCTATCGTGATCGCTACTGGCACTCATGTAATCGCGAAGTACGACAGGGTATTATCCTGCGCGATTGCGACGTACTTCCACATGACCATGAAGCTCAAAATGAGCCATAATTCTTCTACATGACCGCGAGCCCCCTCATGCGACCGTAGTGCCCAACCAAAGCACATTATGAGATCGCAACTCACCCCACGCGATCGCGACAAATAAATTCTATGCCTGTTTTATTCCTCTATATGATCGCAATACCAAGATTGTGATCGCAATTTATCACCTGACAACATAAAATCAGTTGTTGTAACTCAGCTTAAAATGATCTGCAACCATCTTGAAACTCACACGAACCCCTCGGGATCCCTTCAAACTATTCTGTAAAATCCATATACCGTACATGAGCTTGTTCAAAGTCTCAAAATACGTATAAAAATGTCACAAATAAGAATTAAAATATTAAATCAAATTATAAATTCTCTTAAGTTTATCAAGTTCTAACATTTACAAGATATGCCTCAACCCTCCCCGAGCCCTTCAGGTGTTAAACCGAACATACATACAAGTCCAAAATTATCATATAAGCCTATTGGAACCTTCAAATTATGAATTCGAGCTTGTTTATCCAAAATATTGACTTTGATCGACTCTCTTAACTTTAAGCCTTTAGTTAGGAACTACAACAACAAGAGACAATAGATAAGTAGCAGCAACAAAAAGTAAAAAAATGATAACAACATTGTAAGAGCCTCAAAATAGATGAAAAATCGATAATAATGACCAGTAATAAAGCTAGTACTGTAATAAAAGGAAGAATAGTGTGAAAACTATATTAACCACTAGCAGTCTAAGACAAAACACTATCAGACTAGCCTCACACCCAGTACGAAGCAGAAAAACACTCGACTACCTCCTAACCTTCAACCCTAATGCTCAACCTCAACAACTTCCTATCAAGGGCCATGTCCTCGAAAATCTAAAGTCGCACCATGTCCTGCCTGATAACCTTTCTCCAATTTTTCTTAGGCTGCCCTTTACCTCTTCTCATACCTGCCAAAGCCAACTTCTCACACCTCCTTACCAGGTTATCTATGATTCTCCTCTACACGTGCCCCAACCATCTATGCCTCGCTTCCCGCATCTTGTCATCCACGGGGCCAACAACCACCTTCCTAATCTTATCCAGCCTAGTATGCCTTCACATTCATCTCAACATCCTCATTTCTGTTACTTCCATCTTTTGGATATGTGAATTCTTGACTGGCCAACACTTTTCCCCATACAACATGGCCGGCCTAACCACCGTTCTATAAAACTTACTGATAAGTGTGAATTTTACCCACTTATTAGTACCTTCTTGCTTTAGTTTTTAGTCTGAAAGTAGTAACTTTTATTTCCAAATCGAATGAAATTGTATGAATTGCAGGATTGCTGGAGGATTTGAGCTCAATGAAGAAACCTAACTAAAAAAGAAGTATCCCAGCTCAACAAGTCAAAGAGGAGAAGTGCAGAGCTTTATGCGGTCAGCAGAACTTATTCTGCGGATGCGGCCCACAGAAATGCAAGTGCGGCCGCAACTTTACCCTTGAAGCTTAAGAAGGATTTAGCAGAACCCCGGTTCACACACCAAATTGTGTGGCCGCAAAAGCTGTTCGCACTGACAAGCTTGGAAAGTTTAGAGAAACTGCAAACGATCAAATGTGAAGCCTCATTAGAATGTGGTCCGCAACCAAAATGTGTGGCTGCAGAAGCTATTATGCGGCCGCAAAATCCTTCCCACTGTAAAAGAAAAACAAGAAAGTGTGGTCCGCAGCCAAATTGCACGGCCGCAGAACCTCCCCAATGGCATTTTTGCCAGCGAATTTCTGGGCAATGTAAACAGATGAGAAATAATTTTTTAGGGAAACTTTTGTAATGTAGCAGCTGGTAGCGTTTAGAGTTTACTATTTTGGGCAATTTGTGACAAAAATTAGATAAGACTCACTACTTTTATCTTTTAATTTTAGTTATATATCTTCAATTACTTCTTCTTTTTCATTTTCTATGCCTATGAGTATGATTAGACAGATTTTATCCAATGTTGTGACCCAATCCTAGTGTGTAAAACTTATGGGTATTTGATATTAATGCTTGTTATTAATTGGGTGTATGTTATTTAGCCTTGTTTATACTTTATATCTAGAATGATTACAAATATTGATTCATGCCTATTTGACTTAATTCTTACTTGAGAAAGAGGAACCTAGTTTAGGAAAACTTGGCTAACAAGAAATTGAACTAGTTGATGTTTTGATTAGTTTGATTAAAGGATTTGAACCAGATACAAATATAATCCCACTTGGTCTCATATCTATTGTTTATATTGCTACCTATTTGGTCTTGAGAAAGCCAATTTGGGCATAACCACTCTTTGACCGAGAAGTATTGAGTAAGTACTTGAGAATTGAGAGTCATAATACACCTTGATCTATCCATCAAGTATAGATATACTCTACCCATTAGGTTTACACCTAGGTGAAGGTTACATCCCTAGGATTTTCTCTTATTTTATATAAACACCAAAAATATTTCATTCTCTTGTTGCTTGCTAGTTATTTTAATTTCATAGAAGTAAATTTAGAAAATATTTCTCACCATTGTTTGAAAGATAAGTCCAATTATTTCAATTTCCTCTCTTAAGTGTTTACCTTTGCATCGATCTAAACTCCCTGTGGATTCCATCCCGACTCGTGTTGGTTTTTTATAATTGTAACGACCGTTTCATGCTCGTTATTTGGGTCTGAGTTAGAAGTGATCAATTTTTGGCGTCGTTGTCGGGGAGTTTTATGGTGTTAGCTATATACTTGAGTTTGTTTCTTGAAATATCTTCTTTTACTTTTGCGATTCTAATTTGTTAAGTGATCATAGGTTCCAAATGGAGAACAACGAACTTGGAAACTTGCCATTGGGAGAGGTAGATGGCAAAAAAGAGCAACTTGATGAAATGCCTCCAGCTCCACAACAAAATTGCCGAGGCTGTGGTCAACAGGACAATGTGCCTCCACCCCCTCCGCCACCACCACCACCACAACCACAAGCGATGTAATATCGGATGTTTTCCAATGAAGGTTATGCAAGTGCTATAGTCCCCCCTTGCATAAGGCCGGGAAACTTTCAAATCACCAATGTGATGCTCACTTTGCTCGAGCAACGAGGTTATTTCGCCGAGGCGCCGATTCTAAATGCTTACAAGCATTTGAAAGATTTTGTGGATACGTGTTGGGGAGAAAACAAACAAATGTTTAGAATATGCTTTGCGGCTAAGGCTTTTTCCCTTCTCATTAAGGGGTAAGGCTTTGGATTGGTTGTAACTCTTGCCTATTCATTCTATCCATACTTGGGATGAATTGGTGGCGAAGTGTATTTCAATGTTTTTCTCTCTCGGGAACATGGCTACTCTTCGGGATGAAATACTGGCTTTCTAGTAGAGCCCAATGAACCTTTGCATGAAATTTGGGAGCGATATCAGACAATGGTGAAGGAGTTCCCGAAAAATGATATGGCCGACAACATGATTCAACAAAAATTTTACCTTGGTATTAATACTACAAAAAAATGTGTGGTCAATCAATTGGCAAGAAGTAATTTATGACAACACCTTATGAAGAGGCATGTGAGATTCTAGATGAAATGACGGAAATATATTTGGCTTGGCAATCCCGAGTTAATATTCCCCAAGGTGATCCCAACATGATTCATCTTCATAAAGAGTTACAAGACCATGTGCAATCTATTGGCGAATTGACAACAACCATGACCCAACTTGCTAAGGCCCAACTTCATCAAACCGAAGCTCCTAAACAAGTTCATGCCATGTAAAGGGTGAATGTCTTGGTTAACAAGAAAAGGTCCTATGGTCCACACTATCAATTCCGAGTGGATAATTATGCACAAGATGATGGTAGCTTTGACCAAGATGATTCTTATCAAGATCAAGAAGAAGAAGGACAATTTGTGAGCAATTACCAAGGGCAATAGAGCAATTTCCAAGGCTTTAATCAAAATCAATGGTATTCTCAAAGTAACCATGGCAATTGGGGTTCTCACAATCAAAGAAATTGGAATAACAACAACAACCAAGGGATTTGGGGAGGCAACAATCAAGAAAATTGGGGGACAATAACAATCATGGAAATCGAGGATCAGGTTTTCAAAGTTCCCCAATTTACTAACAATTGAGCAACTCACCTCCTTATCCTTCCCATGGTTTAAGCTATTCAAACAATGAAATGGGCCGTATTGATAATATGTTCAAGCAAATGATGGAGAAGAATGAGGATTAGGATGACCAACTTGCCTCACATACCACATCAATCTGTAATCCTAAGGGTGCATTACCAAGTGATATACTAGTAAACCCATAGGGTGGTAACAACACGGGGCATGCCATGACGGTTATCACAAGAAGTGGAAGAAGCGGGAATTAACCCACCTCAAATGAAAGGTAGCTTGTGGATGATGAACAAGTGATTCAAGAGGAGGAAATTCCACATAATAATGTTCAAGTTCAAGATGAAGTCCAGACTGATATTAATGATAGTGTGGAGGAGACCCAAGAAGAGGTAAAACCGTCTAGAGAACACATTATTGACATGCCAAAACCAGTAGTGCAAAAGGCTAAAGCACCCTTGCCAAATCCTCTACCTCCTTACCCTAAAAAGCTCGCTAAACAAAATGGTAAAAATTAATTCAAGAAGTTTATCCAAATGATGAAAGGTCTCTCTATTAATATGCCATTGGTAGAAGCTTTGGAATAAATTCCCGGTTATGCCAAGTTTATGAAAGATCTTTTGACCAAAAAAAGGTCGATGAATTTTGAAACTACCAAGGTCACTCATCAAGTGACTGCAATTGTTCATTCCATGGCTATCTAAGTTGGAGGATCCCGGTGCTTTCACGATTTCTTGTACTATTGGAAGTGCCGATTTTGCTAAAGCTTTTTGTGATCTTGGGGGTGAGTGTCAATTTTATGCCCTGCTCGGTGTTCAAAATTTTGGGGATTGGGAAACCAAGACCCACATCTATGAGGTTGCAAATTGACTATCGTACCATGAAGAATCCATTGGGAGTGATTGAGGATGTGTTGGTCCGAGTTGATAAGTTTATTCTTCTAGCGGACTTTGTTATTCTAGATTGTGAGGGTGATTATGAAGTGCCTATTATTCTTGGGAGGCCTTTCTTTGCTACGTGTAAGGCCCTTTCTGATTTGAAATCCAGATAACTCACTTTCTGGGTTGGTGATGAACAAGTGGTATTCCATGTGTGCAAGTCTATGTGTCAACCAAATAGCAATGAAGTGTGTTCTTTTGTGGACTTGGTGACCAATGTCATTATTGATGGCACAAGTGCTACAATCAATGTTGGTGATATGTTGAAAGCCGTTTTGCTCAACTTGGATGATGATGAGATAGATGGTTTCATGGAATGTGTGAACTCTTTGCAAGGAATGGGGTCTTATAACTATGCACCGCGGAAGCTATCTTTGGATATTGAGAATAGAAAAACTCCTCCTACAAATCTTTCTATTGAATAGCCACCTACTTTGGAGTTAAAACCATTTCCACCTCACATTCGGTATGAATTTCTTGGCCCTTGTTCTACTTTGCTGATTATTCCTTCCTCTTGTTTAAATAAAGTACAAATTGATTCCACATTAGCGGTGTTGCAAAATAGGAAGAAAGCTATTGGGTAGAATTTGTTGGACACTCGGGGTCTAAGCCCCGTATTTTGTATGCATAAGATAAATTTGGAGGATGGTGCTAAACCGTTCATTGAACATAAAAAAAGATTTAATGAAGTTATTCAAGAGGTGGTCAAAAAAGGAGATTATCAAGTGGTTGGATGCGGAGGTTTTCTACCCCATTTCCGACAGTTCATGGACTTCTCTGGTTCAATGTGTCCAAAACAAAGGGGCATGGCGGTTGTTACCAATGACAAGAATGAGTTGATTCCTACAAGAAAGTCATCGATTGGAGAGTTTGTATGGATTATCGTATTCTCAACAAATTCACAAGGAAGGATCGTTTTCCTCTTTCTTTCATGGATCAAATGCTTGATAGATTGGGCGGTCGTGCTTTCATTATTTTCTTGATGGTTACTCGAGCTATAACCAAATTCTTATTTCTCCGGAAGATCAAGAGAAAACCACTTTCACATGTACATATGGTACTTTTTCTTTCAAATGGATGCATTTTGGTTTGTGCAATGCACTGATGACTTTTCAACGGTGTACGATGGCTATTTTCATGGACATGGTGGAAGACTACCTTGAGGTCTTCATTGGCTAGATGTGAGAAAACTAATTTGGTACTCAATTGGGATAAACATCATTTCATGGTTGAGGAAGGCATTGTCCTTGGCCATAAGATTTCAAAGAATGGTATTGAAGTGGAGAAGGCGAATATTGAAGTTATTTCTAAGCTTCCACCCCCACATCGGTGAAGGATGCGGAGTTTCTTGGTCCATGCGGGTTTCTACCGGCGCTTTATCAAAGTTTTCTCTAAAGTGGTGAAACCATTGTGCAAGATCCTTAAGAAGCATGCTAAGTTTCATTTCAATGATGATTGTAAGATAGAATTTGAACAAATAAAGCTCCGCTCAAGTTGACAAATACTCATATCATCACCTCTCTAAATTGGAGCTTGCCGTTCGAGCTCATGTGTGATGCAAGTGATGTATTGGTTGGGGCTGTTTTAGGGCAACGTATAAACAAAACTTTTCACCCTATTTTCTATGCTAATAATACTATGAATAGTGACCAAGTTAATTATACCGTTACAGATAAAGAACTCCTTGCTATTGTGTTTGCTATTGAGAAGTTCTACCCGTACTTGATGGGTGCCAAAGTTATTATCCACATGGATCATTGTTGATACCCATTTCCCAAAAAATATTTTAAATTGCATATATATCTTCAAAATCATGCATTAATAGCAATTGGCAGTTTTCCACAATTTTCCTACATTTTTATTAATTTATCCAGCATTTTATTTCCAACAAATGATTTCAAAAGAATTTCTTGGTTTCATTAATTATTTTTGGTCCTATTAAGACCAAATTATTTCATAATTAGCCAAATTGGCACCTCTTGGCTATAATTTGCAATAACTTTGCAATTATAGCCCAATCATACGATTTTATACTATTTTTTATCCAGAAATTAATCATTTGTATTTTTAAAATACTAAGTAATCATATTAATTATTTTCTACGCGTGAAATCTATTTTTATAATTAACAGCTATTTTTATAAATTGTTTTAATTAATTTACATTGGGTGTTTAACAAATGGCCCCATTTATTTCGATTATAGCCTATTATAGCCAACCCAAAATGCTTAACTACACTAGCCTAAGACCCCAGGCCCAAATCCTAATACTACCCGACCCAAATCCACCCAAATTCTGGCCGTTGATCATTTTTTATCAACGGTCCAGGTTATTTCCTTCCTAATTTAACCTAACGACTACCCCCCAAACCCCTCATTCCCCCCTCACACTCTCCGCCGTCACACTCTCCTTCTCTCCCAAACTCTCTCTGCCCTAACCCTAATCTCCCCTCGCCGTTGCTTGCTCGCCGTCAACTATGGTGGCTCACCACCACTCCCAGCCTTAACGACTCTCCTATGACCGGGATTTCTACTATCTTTGAGGTCCTCAAGGGACCAGTGGCCGGTCCGCTCACACCCTGGCCTGTCCTCACCATCCTCAGGCCACAATGGCTTGTTTTGAGTAAGATCGTCCTATTTCTTGGCTAAACCTATGGGTTCTAAGCGGATATCTCCCATTTCTGGGTTATTTTATAGAAACCCTAATTTCATCTCTTAGCTCTTTAGATATGTAACAGATTTGAGAATATTTGAGCTATTTTTGCTTGTTTTTTATGAAAACTTTCTGATTTTCAAAGCGTCGCTTCATTTTCCTAATTAGGGTTCTGGAACTTTTCTTCAAAATGATTTTCTCTGACTTTTAAGTGTTATTCTCTGATTCTTATGTGTTTAAACAATTTTTTTAAGATCTCCCTTAACCCTAACTAGTTATGTTGAAAACCCCTAATTTTTTAGCATTAGGTTTGGATTTTGAGTCCGCCCTTGCTGTTGTTCATTCGATTTTGCTGTGTGTTTGATTCTCATGAATGCTACTTCGTTTGATTAGAGTTTTTGTGATTTTTTACCCTATTGTGCCCTATTAGGGTTCCAGACATGATTCCTTCTGTTTATACTCTGTTTATTTTGTTTATTCATGGAAGTTTATATTATTCCCCCTTAAAATCAGTACTATTTTTCGATTCTTGAATCCTTGATTTACTGTGTTGATTCTCCTATACCGATTTCCGGCTATTTTTACTATTTTCACAACCTTTAAAGTATTTCTTGCCTTACTATGGATTAACCGTATTATTTACTGATTCTTACTTCTATTTCCTTAATTAGACCTTTGTGTATCTATCCCTAATTACCTATTATGTACCTATATTATTTGAATTCTTTCCTTAATTGTTACCTGCTCTCTACCGTTGGTAAATTACTCCCTTAATTAAGGGAAGACTTGGCTGATTTTACTCTTAATTGATTATGTAGTTCTACAATTAATGAACAATTAATTCTTGCCTTATTACCTATCTTTCAACTTCTATATATATACACTCTTCTACTCTCACTAAACACATTAGTTCAAAAACTCTCTCTCACACTTAAAGTTTTTCTGCTCTCTTTCTTTCTTTGTTGCTTACTGTTGTTCTGAATTAGCCGGCTGCAAGCCAAGGCTAATTTTTGTGCTCTCCTATTCTTCACTTTGTGTTTACTATCTCTTTACCGGTATGTTCTGATTTCAATTCAAGTCCCAAAACCAACATGTTTCTTTTACTGCTTATCATGTTTATGATCTGTTTCTATCTATGGTTTTGTAATTGACATGTCTACATCATTGTTCATCTAGCATATTATGTTATGTCCCACTTCCCCTTAGGATCAGTATGTTTATGAATATGTTACCCCCTTATTGTATGTCCCAACGTGACTCTGTTCTATCTTATGTTTACCTGGTTTCTAGTCCGAACCTTTCTTTGCAAAGCAATTTGTATCCTAAGTTGTTTGATTCTGTGTTGATTCTGAAATTCATGCTTTGTTGATATCATTAGCTATCCCCTAATCCCCATAAACCCCATACAAGAACTTCTATGCTCTTGTATACTATGTGCTCTATGTGTCCCCAATTCCCTTCACCCCTGTATGAAGGACTATGATTTGAATGTGCTGAATCTGTTTGTGCTGTGATTATTCTACTATTTGTTAATTGTCCTACTCTTGTCAAAAAACTGCTTTTTACTAAACAACTCTCCTATTTTATAAAACTGTTTCAACTAAGTCTTTTTCAAACACTGTCTTTCCTATTAAAACCTTTTCAAAACTATGTCAAGAACTCTCACTCTACTCTTAGGTCCTTAGGTTCTGCCCTTCCAGGGTATGACTGCCTTGGGATTCCTGTGAGATCCCTCTGAACTCTGATGCACTGGGGGTGGCCCTTCCACACTGCACTTACTCAATTATGGTTATGAAATCTGGGTGTGAGCACTGGCCGAGATCCCTTGAGGTCCTTAGGGAACTCTGACACACCCGGATATGAGAAAGACTATAAAATATTTGGGCACTTGAGGTCCTGAGATCTGGGCCTGTTTTTCAGGATCCCTATAGTCTAACTTCTTCTTTTCCTTTATCTATTTATGTAATTTACTCAGCTGGCCTGTAATAATTATTTGTAAATAGATATTGGGGATGGCTAGTAAAGTGGAGAGTGTAGCCATATAGTTCTGTTAACATCATCGGGTAGAAATCATGTTTTAAGCTTTACATTATTTCTATCTGCATTAGAATCCATGTTTTAGGACCAACATGTTCATTCAAACCATGCCAAGCATGCACTAGATACCATGTTCCTAGGATTTCATGTCTACTATTTCAGCATCTCATCCATGATTTATGTTTATCGCTTAGAAATCCTGCTCCTAGGACAATAAACAACGTTAACATAAAAGTTGTTACTCCTGTGCATTCAAAATCATGTCTCCATCACCCTGTAACTCTTTGTGCATTTTAGAAATCATGCCTTTAGGAATTCTGTGCATCCTGAAATTATGTCTTAGTCATCCTGCATTCATATGTGCATATTAGATACCATGCTCTAGGATTTTCTTTACATCTGCTTAACTACGTCTAGTTTAACTACTGACTCACGAAAAAGGTAGAAACAGTGTCACATCTGATTGTCTTGCTCTAAATAAGTTAGTAACAATCTCTGCATAATCGTATCACCTAGAACATCATGCTTTTAGGTAAAACAACTTCTGAACAGTTTTTCAACAATTCTGGTAATTATTACGCACAACCCCACGCCTAGGAAAGCCTTAGGTAATCAATGTCTTTAAAAGCTGGAACACTGCTTGGTTGTGTTTGCTGTCTAAAGGCTAATAGGTTTTAAAATCAGTAGGCAAATTGATTAGGTCCTTGCTATTAAGTTTATAAATTGAAACTGCATATCTTCTGTGTTTTGATATTCACTTAGACATCATGTTTTAGGATCCTGCTTAATAATACTGCTCTTGTTTGTGTTTGATACGTGATGTTTACATGCAATATTTGTGGAGGTGAAGCTGAGCCTCTTAATTGCTTCTTTCCTGTTTTATTTGTTCAAGTCCTATCTGTTCTTGCCTGTCGCCTAGTATTTTCTCCTTTCAACCTTAGGGGTCTGTCTAGAACTGCCTATAGGTAGAGGTCCTAAATTCCTCCAGGGTCATTAAGAGGGGACGGGTAACAGTACGCATAGAGATCGTTAAACAACACTCACTTTAATAACCGCTAAGGGGTGGGAAAGGGTAGATATGGATATGATGACCGGTGCGCTAATGCAACGTGTAGCCCCTCTTCTGAGGAGTGATTACCGGGCATTGTACCGATATGATCCTATAGGATAAAAAACCTAGGACCCCTATCCTTTACATATGTGTGTTTAGATCATAACTCTTTCAAACCTTGCATATGTATTTTAGACCTTAAATCTTTTAAAACTTCAGCACATATGTGTGCTTAGACTCCGAATCTTTTCAAAATCTTTTACTTTTTTAAACTTTAATAGCTAGTTGCCACTTGTCTAAATTGACAAAGCTTGTTTGGCCGGGAACCACAATTGTGGACTTTGAGGGGTGCCTAACACCTTCCCCTTGAAGTAATTTCAAGCCCTTACCCTATCTCTGGTTATCCAATCTGTGTTTGTAAATGACCCTCAGTAGGTGCCCTAAAGCACCATAATTCGCTAGGTGGCGACTCTTCAATTCCTTATATACCCTTGTCCCAAAAGGAAACGAGTTGTCCCAATAATGTCGAATACCCTGACCGATCTGAAAGGGGAGGAAAGAGGGGGGCGCGATAGCGTGGCGACTCCTCTGGGGATTTATATAGGCTTTTACCATTTCAAACTGCTTTGTGAACTTGTCTTTACTTTGTTAATACTTGCGACCTTTCCCTTTCCCCCTTTTATGTGCCATTACTTGTTTATCTCTTTCAAGTACTTGTTCCTTTAAGAATCAAAACTGACATGTTTCTTTTGTTTTCCTTTGTAACTGCTTTTTCAATTATAACTGTTGTATTTACCGCTTTCACAACCTGCAAATACATGACAACATGCTTTTATTCCTCATTTATTGTTGCATAAATCATGCTCAACATTATATCCCACTCGTGCCTATACAAATCCTATAGCAACGCTTGATGAGTATTTGCGCCCTTCCATTTTATATCACCCCTAAATTCGGAAAGGCTTATTTGCGGTAAAACTAGTCGATCAGCGGTGCAGTCGACGGTTCCGTGCCTTTCCCCTTCAAGTTATCCTCTTGGGGGTACTAGTCTAAAACCTCATAGAAAACTTACTCTGTTATATTGTGCATGCATCATGGTCAAACCTAGACGGGTTAGCGTGTCGTCCGCACAATAATCCTTTAAGACAGCCTTATCCAAAATTCCACCCGGTTTTTCATAATCCCAACGGACGCAGACACATTCTGTGCATTTATTTGGAGAACTAAATGCATGCATGCTAATCATAAGTGTATAAATAGTCGAGTCTGGCGGGGGTAAGGGTCTAACCTTATCTATTTTGCAGAAAATGAGGCATGAAGTCCCCAGGTTCGGCATGGTCCAAAGAATACTACCACTATTGCTGGATTGGTGGGAAGACCTCTCGCCCAGTAACAAAGACCATGTGAAGAGGGTCCTCGGGAACTTGCCCTCTTTACTGGATATTCAACCAAACAACATGTTGATCGGAGTAGCCACTATATTCTGGGACAGAGAAAGGTCTGTGTTCTGTTTTGGAAACATAGAAATGCCCCCCCCCCCCAATCTTGGAGGAGATAGGGGGCTTTGCGAGATTACCTTGGGACAGTCCAGGTTTTTTAGTACCGGAGAACCGTGCCGCTAGGGGGTTCCTGAAAATGATGGGTTTGAAGAAGAATGATGGTTTAGAGTGCCTGACAAAGTCCTACATACCTTTTGATTATCTCTATGAACAATACAGCCATAGAAAATCCTATCGTATCTTCCACGACGAGTTCTCTTTACTTCCTTGGGTCATATTCACCGCAGGATTTTTGTGTTCGTCGTTTGCTTCCTGGGTCTGATGGTGTTTCCAAGCAAAGGAGACCGAATTCACACTAGACTAGCTATGGTAGCCAAAACCTTAATGGAAGGGATCGAAGGACAAACATATACCATTGTCCATATGATCATAGCAGACATATATAGAGCCTTGGACCACTGCCAAAAGGGGGGCAAACACTTTGAGGGTTGCAACCTGCTACTACAGCTTTGGTTATTGGAGCATCTCTAGAGAGGCCAATATCGTCAGGAATTTCCCCGAACGACGTGGAATGATCATATAGCCTTCCACCATCCTAAGAGGATGACCTACATCCCTAATAGGTTCGCTCAACCAGAAAATGCTACAGAATGGGTGCAGTTTTTTGATAATTTGACCGAGGACCAGGTTCAATGGATGTTCGAATGGTTCCCTACCAGTGAATTCATCATCAGATCGAGGGACGCTCCGCACCTGGTGTTGATTGGTTTAAGGGGAATATATCCCTATGTTCCATCAGGGTCATGAGATAGGCAAGTAGAAAGCAAGTTATACCGCGAGTCTCCAAAATGAGTCACTACAGGGAAGATTTTCAGGACGACGATATCCCGTACAAATATGAAGCTCAACATCTGTGGCATCTCAAGGTTATTGTGGAAAAGGACACCATCGAGCCCGACAAATACCACGCAGGGCATGTACGCTTTTACCTATCATGGTTAGAAGACAGCATAGCAGGGATAGTTGAGCAGGCATCAACAGAAACATGGTCATAGATGAAGCGGCCAAGGCTCAGGTGAAATACAATAATCTGCACAAAAGGCTTCGTGAGTCCGAGGCTGAGCATCTGAAGAAACACAAGACTAATATGGAACTGATCGATAAGTGGAAGGAAAGGTCTATCAAATCCAGTGAAGGGTTGGAATATTTGGAGCAGAGTCTGATGGAGCTAGAAGCAAAGACAAGAAAAAGGGTCGCCGACTGCCAGAATGCTGAGGGAAACGAAGGAGGGCATCTAGCAAGGGTATACCTGCTGTTGGGCATGCACGACCCGGGGAACCTAATTGACAGAACCAAGAAGATAAAGCCTGGGGAAGGTTCTTCGGGGACTAAGTAGTCTAGGTTTCCTTTTTATTGCTTTTACCAATGTAATAAGGCCAAGTGCCATTAGTGACTTTATTTCCTGCTCATTATTTTAGTGTCGTTTTGGACTCGTCTATTTTACATTAATGAAATGAGGCATTTTTGCATCTAAGTTCTCCAAAATCAACTTGTCTCTAGGCCTACCTTTGGCACAACGAGGCTCCCAAATTAGGACACGCTTTTATTCCTGCACTATGTGTTTAAATACTGTAATATTTTCTCATGATCCTCACTGACTTGGTTACCTTTTATTTTTGTTTTGTTTCTCTTTTGATTATTCCCCTCCCTAAAGGTTGGTTCGTGCATTCTGGCATCATCATCATATCACACAAGATCCAGGGGCCCTCCACCTCCTCCTAGTCCACTTAAGGGCAAAGGCAAAGGCAAAATGGAAGATTTGGGCAACATCAGACAGGAAAACACAACGCCAGTGGAACGAACAGAAGCTTTTGACAATCAAGGTACTCAGGTTCTTAATGATGATATGTCATAACTCGAGCAAAGGTTTTTGAAACTCCAAGGGGAGCTTGGGCATGTACGGAACCTGGCAAATTTATCCTTCTCATTCAGTGTCCCAGATGTCATTTGAAATCCCATACCTCCTTAGAACAACCCAAACAAATAGAACGCTCCCACAACTCATCATCATACAACTCCACCAAAAAAACAAATTATCCCACCACAGCACCAGCGCAACACTTTCCACGCTCCAATAAATACCCCGCTAATTATCCCTGAACCACAAGACTCCACAAGTGACCACCTCTGTGCTCAAACACCAGATCATCAGAACAACCCCATATACGTGAATACTCTACCTCACTCCACCCAACACATTGCTTACACACCTGAATCCAGTGAGAAGGATATGCTCATTAAGAATTTGGCCGATGAACTCAAGAAGCTGACTAGTCGAGTTCAGGGCGTTGAAGGAAGTAAGGGAGTCGAAGAGTTGAACTACGAAGATCTCTGCATACAGCCCAATGTTGAACTACCGGAGGGTTACAAACCTACTAAGTTCGAAATGTTCGATGGTACAAGTGATCCTAGGGTCCATCTGAGGACCTATTATGATAAATTGGTTGGAGTAGGAAGAGACGAGAAGATTCACATGAAATTGTTCATGAGGAGCCTCACAGGAGATGCTTTATCTTGGTACATCAGCCGAAACCCTAAGAAGTGGTCCGACTGGGTAAGTATGGCATCAGACTTCATGGATCGATTCAGGTTCAATACGGAGAATGCACCAAACGTGTTCTACATACAGAACCTTAAAAAGAAGCCCACTGAAACTTTTTGTGAGTATGCCGCTCGCTGGAGATCTGAAGCAGCCAAGGTCAGGCCTGCCCTAGAAGAAGAACAAATGAACAAATTCTTCGCCCGGGCACAAGACCCGCAGTATTATGAGAGGCTAATGGTGATTGAAAACCACAAATTCTCTGACATCATCAAGCTGGGTGAGAGAATTGAAGAAGGTATCAAGAGTGGAATGGTCACTAACTTTGAGGCCCTATCTGGTGGTATATCCAAGAAGAAATATGCAGGAAGGGTAATGGTTGCACAGGGATCCAAATCCCCGTTGGTATACAGAACTTCCCATCTCACCTATCAAGCACCCTCGCCCACTTATCAGTCAGCACCTCCATCAACATATCACCCATCTCCACCATCTACATATCAACCTACTTCCCCAGATACTCCCAACAAGCTCCTGTTTATCATACCTACAACTCTCAGCCATCTCACTTCCAATCACCCCCTACTCGCCAAAATTTCCCGAGACCTCGACTCAACTTTGATCGCAGACCTCCTAAACAATACACTACCATTGTTGAACCTATCGACCAACTGTATGAAAGATTAAAAGCTGCTGGTTATGTCACTCCTATCCCTACTATAACCCCTAAAAATCCATCGCAATGGGTAAATCCAAACAAGACCTGTGCATACAATTGATGAATGTTGCTCATTGAAGGATAAGATCCAGTCTATGATCGATAACAAGGTCATCCAGGAAAAAGAAGCTGCTCCCAAAGTTCGCAATAATCCGCTTCCAGACCATAAGGGTGTCAACGTGATAGAGATAGAAGAAGATTGGGACCCAGAGGGGTCGATCGGGTTAATCATAGAAGGTGATGACCCAAAGAAGCCATCAGTCACTCTTAATCCCATCATAGTCCAGATTCAGCCATCTGGAGACGTCGGGGTAACTGCGTCAATCCCTTTCAAGTTTGAAATGGCACCACCTGCAAACACACATTTGCCGTTCGAGGTTGAAGTTATGCCGCCTGCTTAGGCACCCATTACATTTGAAGTGAAAGTAGCTGCACCAATCACAGTGACAGTGTCAACCATGCCACCTTTCAATGACAAGGTTGTACCTTGGGATTACACGGCTAAAGCAAAAAGGAAAGGTAAAGTCAAGATAGAAGAAGCTGGTGCTGCACATGGGATGACAAGGACCGGTAGGGTCTATACACCTGAACACTTGGATGAGTCTAGCAAGAATGCTTCCAACATGCCACCCTTCATTGAGACATGCCCATATGATCTTTGGAGGAAGTTGCGGGCCAGGGAATACTCAGTCATCGATCAGCTGAACAAAAATCCAACCCACATATCCATTCTATCATTGTTGCAGAATTCAGAGACACACAACAATGCTTTGATGAAAGTGCTGAACGAAGCATATGTGCCAAATAGAATAACTAGTGGAGAAATGGACAATATGGTAGGTCAAGTACTGGAGAGTCACAAGATCACTTTCCACGAGGACGAGCTGCCGCTTGAAGGGCTAAGTCATAACAAAGCACTACACATCACTGTGCAATATGAGGACTACTTCATCACCGGGATTCTGATCGATAGTGGATCCAGCCTCAACATCTGTCTGTTGAAAACACTCAAGAAATTGGGCAAGGGAATGCACGAGATCAAAGAAGGACCTATGAATGTAAAGGCTTTCGACGGTTCTCAGAAGTCTACCATCGGCGAAATCGGTCTTTGTCTGCAGATGGGACCTACATGGTTCGAAATTGAATTTCAGGTGATAGACAAATCAACATCCTATAATCTGTTGTTGGGACGCCCATGGATACATGACGCCGGGGCTATAGCATCAACACTGCATCAGGTGGTAAAATTTGAATGGAACCACCAGGAAGTGATCATTCCTGGAGACGGAAGCAATCCTATCTATGGTCGCCAGACCATCCCGGTGATTGAAGGTAGAAGAAGGCTGGGTGGAGAAACCTACCACCACATTGAACGGGTCAATGCAGTGGATAAAGACAAATGGTGGGACAGTGAGATCGAAAGCATACTGAACTGAAGTGGATATGAGCCTGGCAGAGGACTCGGTAAGAATCTTCAGGGGATTTCCAAACCAATACAGTTGAAGCACCATGGCACCACTTTTGGGCTGGGATACAAATACACTTGGCAGGAGTACGAAGACTGGTCGCCACCATGGCTTGGTCTCTACTATCCATTGGAACAACCTACACCACATTTGGAGCAGACTTTCCGGCAAGCTGATATCATATGGGGGTCAGAAGAAGAAGAAACTCTAGCAGCTTTGAAGGATCTATTCCTAGAAGATGTTGACATGGACTGTTGTGTTATTGTTGAGGAGGAGGAAGAGGAAGGCCCTACCATCCAAGCTGTGAGTAAGGGATCATTCCTCAAGAATTGGACTGTCAGACCATCCAGGGCCCGACGAGTCCCGAGGTAGCAAGGTTGAACAAGCATTGTTTATTTCATTTTTGCTAATGATTTCCTTTCCGCCTTTTCCATTTTTCGCATTTTCTAATAAAATATCTAATGTTCCAAAAACACTCAAAAATCACTTTTATGTTTCAACGAATCTGTATTCATTTATTATGATTCTTCTCTCATTATTTTATGTTACAACATTAGTATTTCTTGTCTTGATGAACCAATGTTTGTGACATGCAATGAGACAACGCAACAAAAGGACAAGGATTTAGAGTTACCTGATGAAATTATCAGAGAAGTTGAGGATTTTGAAAATAGACCTAAGTCCAATCTAGACGAAACCGAGATAGTCAACCTGGGAGATTCAGAAACTGTCAAAGATGTCACACCTCTTTTTTACCACACAACCCTATTACGAGGTTGAGTTAGAAGAGTTTTTCCAAGTAAAGTGACATTTTGAAAAGGGATTATTTATTATTTAGAGTCACCACTTGGAATTGAGTTTTGGTGTTCCAAGTCACCTTTTATTGAATCCCTTATCAAAAGGAAAATTTGACTCCTAATTCATGGTCTACGAAAACAGAAAACTGAGTAAGGAATTCTGTTGACCGAGGGAAAGGTGTAAGGCACCCCTCGAGTCCCGTGGTTATAGCACAGTCGCTTTATTGACTAAAGTAAGGCTTAAATAAATTTTCGGCTATTCCTGTATTTTTATTAATTATGTCTTATTTATTACCGCTTATCTAATTATATTTTTATTAATTGTGTTCACCAGGATGCAGAACACATACAAGGTAAATCTTTGAAGTTAAATGTTAAACCAAGGTACGGAATGTACACATGGTTATAATATAATTATTTTAAATCTAAAGGTATCGAGACGCGGAATGCGCACATGATCCTTTTATTATTTAAGCATATCAATCCAAGGTTCGGGTATGAACACATGGGCAAATAGCGTATTCAGAATAATTAATTATTTTGTCTCTTTTATATTCAAGATATTTAATTGTATATTCTTATTATTTGGCTTAATATTTTTGTAGTTAAAGTACGTTGTTTCTTTAGTCATGAAAAGAAATGGGACTTAATTGGCCAAAGTCATGTGAACATGTACTTCGATTTATTAAAAAAATTTGTAACTATGTCACGCGAACGTGTACACAATCACAAGGATAGATTAAGTTGCGCTTAAAGCATACTATAGATTTTTGAGTTATTTGAGTATTAACCAATGTAAAAGAAATGATCCAGTTTATTTTAAATCTATCCCCCACTTCAATTTGCACAGTGGCCTATTTCTTGATAAAATAATCTCCATTATCCATAACTTTGCAATAATGTAATCTTATCTCTTCAAAACCCAATAAAGTATATGATATTCAAGCAACAAAATAATTGAAGCAGTCAACCATTTAAGAACAAACAGACAGATACTTAAGACTTAAACTTCAAAAGATGCCAAAATTTCAAAGTTATTTGCCTTTCAGTTCTTACTCACTTGAATTTCAATTATTATGTTATTCCTTCGAGTTAATAACGTCACATGAATAATAATCACATTAAAATGAACCAACATGCTAACATCCTTCAAGGAATGTTTAAAGCCAATTAATACAGAATGCTCATAACTTAGAATATGAAAAGATTCATTTGTGGTGTATAAAACAAAATAATGATGCAACTAAGAGTTGAATCAAGAAATCTAACTTTGTGTGTTTTACAGCTGGGGAGTCCAAAAGCAGATAAGAACTCCAAACAGAACCTCAACGTACTAGAAACTTTATGGGGCCAAAGCTCGGACCTCGATGGCACAACAAACTTTTTCTCGTTCCCTTTATTTTCTTTTGCCTCTTGTCTATTTATAGAATAAGATGGATGAAGTGGTTGGTCAAATGTGATGTTGTGTGGGAGTGGAGTGTAGGATGAGGAAATCAAGGGGGGGGGGAGGGTGAGGAGATCATGGTGAGTAGTTAGGATAATAATTTTTTGAATCTTTTAAGATTTATCCCTTTTTAAAAAAAAAATAAAAATTAAATGAAACCAAGGTGTGTGTGTGCATAGTGACGTGAGGGGTGGGGGGAAATTATTATTATTATTATTATTATTATTATTATTATTATTATTATTATTATTACTATTATTATTATTATTATTAATTTCTTTTTTTTTAAAGTAAAAAATCTAATTTTTTCAAAGAAGTTATGAAACAAACTTGATCACTTTAACGTTATTTTACTTCATTTTGATTTTTTTGTTTGTCTTTTATTTTAAAAGATAACTAAATTATGAGATAAGAAGAATGACCAATATTTCTTACAACATAGGAGAAATAAATATTTACATGTACTTTATATGATACTAAGAAAGATTCTATAACTTACTTATTAAAATTC
>ML331836.1:0-23978 GCA_005239505.1 Nicotiana paniculata
TATATATATAGTGCCTTTTAAAAGGGCGCTATACTTATTTGCGCAAACGATCGTTAAGGTATAGTGCCCTTTAAAAGGGCGTTATATATAAAATGATCATCAAATTTCTTTTTCACAAATTTTAATTTTTTAAGTCCAAAAGAACCACATTTTGGTTCTGGCTTCGTAAAAAGATGGAGAAGAAGCTGTGTGTATTAGTGTTATTTTGTCCTACAATAGAGGAGTCCATCTCCAGTACAAGGCCTCAAATTTAAGCTCTCTCTCAAGTGGAATAAAGGAACTTTTTCTTTTTCCCTAGTCCTTTTTCTGTCTTTGCAATAAAGGAAACAAGATCTCTTGCTTCATTAAGCAAATAGTGCAATCACTTGCTTCAAACACAAATTAAACGCAACGATTACTTATTTCTATTTTTTGTTCAAATAACCTAAAACCAAAGTATGTTCAAAATCGATTTCAAGGTAAGCTTTCAAGTCAGTAAGTTGTAGCTGTGAAAAAAGATCGAAAGATCTTTTCAAAGAGGTATAAAATTTTTCCCTTGATTCCACCTTACCGGTAAACACGAAAGGGAGGAAAACGCAACCTATATTAACAAAGTGCTTAGCTTATGCTATCATATCAGAGTCATTTGCATTTTATGCCAATTCATTACATCTTGCGCTTGAAAAAAGTCACAAGAATTTGGTTGTTTAACGATTCAATTACTGGTATATAACTTCAGTACGAATTTAGTTAGGATTAACCAAAATTCAAACAATCACAATTCCAAAAAGCGTAAAAGCAAAAGTAATTTCCTCCAAAAAAAAAAAAAAAAAAATTTGAACTTTGAAAAGAACATAAAGCGAATGCGCTCAACCACCCAAATGTAATGTTAGTTGCATTACAAAATAGAACAAGGGGTAAGCTGATGGGACATAATCAATCCTGTCAACAAGACAGTGAAGCATTTGAATATGATTTTTTAAAATATAGCAATACAAGGAGTAAATTTCTTGTTAACAAAATTAAAAGGAAATCCAAGGATTAGAAAATAGATCCTCGTTGTGTTTGTGTACAACATCATATGATGTGCAGAGTGACGGCTCAAGAAAATTGGTGACCTAAAGTTAATTTTTAATCTGGTGCCTTTAAGAAGGAAAAAAAATTCATCTATATTTTTAATTGAAGTCTATTTTTATAGATTTTTAAGATGTAAAGTTGTTAATAGTTCCTCTTATAAATAATTTAATCTCTCCTAAGATATTGTTGATCTTAGATAACATAACCAGATTCAAGAAGTTTATAACTTGATATTAAAATATTTTTTGATGTACTAATATACTTGTTGAAACACTTGAAACCCAAGGGGGGAAAAAGGAAAAAAAAGAATGCACAATATACTTTTATTCAAGGGTACTCTTCAACTCTTGTTTTTAATAGAAAAATACAACTCTTTTCTGTCTATAAAGAACAATATAATTTATCGAGAACTTAAGATTGTTTGCAGAAACCAAGAAAGAGAATATAAGAATATAGTATACATTTTCTGATGAGAAAGATAAAAAATAAGACTTGGACTATTGAAGATTCCAAAAGAACTAAATTCTAAAACGTTTATTACACGATACAAATCTAAATTAATCGATATTTCAATATAATTACGAGTAGAAAACAAAAAAAAAAATTAAGGCCCTCAAAATTTGGGGCCTAAAACCTAGTGGCTTGACCTTTGGCCGCCCCTGATGATGTGTTTGTAGTAAAGTGAAGTACAAAGTCAATTATAAAGAGGTTTATTCGAAACTTTTCATAATAGAATTTGTGACATCTGTCACCAATGATCATATTGATCGTAAATTGTTTGGCATCGTAAATATAAAATGATAAAAGGTCGCTGCTATTTCTCGTTTGACAGGTGTTTCTTATTTTTATCCTTTCTAAAAAGAAGGAAAAGGACCGTAAACAATGGAATTTCAAATTAACTTTTAATTACCTAGAGAGTAAAAATTTATCTAGAAATACACATACAACTCCGTATATAAGATTAGTGGGAAAAAACTCCTTAAGGAATTTCAGCGAAGTTTGTTCTCACAAAAGCAAGTTGTTTTATCCGAAATAAAAAATAAATCAGAAAAAGACCCTAAATTTTAATTTTCACACTTGTTTTCTCCCTTTTTAACTTCAGCAAATACTCTATCTGCCTAACATTAGAGGATACATTTTGCTTGTCGAGAGTAAAAATGTGTGTAGCTTGCCCATTATTTTGAAATATATTTTGACATGAAAAAAATTATAATTTATAATAATACTTTTTGTATATATTTTGTATATCTAAATGTTAATTTTAAAATATTAAAGCCTCCTTTGTTTGTACTTAATGGAGGTCTGAATCTTAATCATTCAGATCTCATATATTAAGTGTGTTTGTTTTTAAAGTCTGAATCTTAATTATTCAGATCTTAATCATTAAGTGTGTTTTTTTTACATCACAACCACTTAATGGGTATGAATAGGTCTGTATGATTAAGACCTATAACAGAGACTTAATTTCATTAAGATGCTATGAGAGATTCATTATTAACTGCCGCCACCGCCTACCATTATCAACTACCACCACCACCACCACCACCACCATATGGGCAAGTGTAGTGGCCTAAATGTGTGAAAAGTGGGCTGTCCCATGATGTTATAAATGGGCAGTCTTGCTTACACTTTGAGAAGGAGAAAAAGAGTGAGAAAAACGTGTAAAGAGTTACACATTGAGTTAGGAAGGAGTCCTAAGTCTTGTTTTCAAGAGTGAAAATACCTAAGGCTAAGAGTAGTCTTGAGAGAGCTTGTGAGGGTCAAGAGTGATCTTCACTTGTAAACGAGTTTGAGTTTCTTTGTATGCTCGAGTTAAATACAAAGTTGGGAAAGATTTTTCCTGTATNACCATCACCACAACCCCACCACCACCATCGCCACCCCCACCACCACCACGCCACCATCATCCTCAATCATAGCCGCCACCATTATTGACCACCACTCACGATCACCACCACTCCGACAACCATATATTATTCTCACCCACAATCAATACTCATCCACCTCAACTACCACAACTGACCACCCAATCACCACCAACAACCACAGCCTACACTACCCATTATTATAACCTACCACCACCCACCTACCACCTCACCACCACCATTCTCAATCATAAGCGGCACCACAACCAATCACTACTAGCTACTAGCATGAACCACCATCATCAACCAAAACTATCACCAACCACCGTCTCTATCACCCATTAGCCATCACCACCAACGACTATCATGTTTTAAAAAACTATATAGTTTATTGATAGAATATTAGATTAGTTAGTATTTCATTTGAATTTTATGTTAAAAATCAAATAGTCTTAATTATTTCTATTAAGATTTTAATACACATCTTGATATTCAGATGTGTATTCAGATTCGGGCGTCTTAATCTTAATAAAGACAAATAAGGCCTAAGTTAAACTAATTTAATTTAGCTTCAAAATTTAGTCAAATTGACTCTCGATAAATATGCCATCTAAATTAAAATAGAGGGAGTAATACTTTAGTGCAAGACTTTTTATTCTTATTTCATATTCCGCATACAATTATTCAGTCAGTTTCAATTTATTAGTTTCATCTGTATAAAATGTCTTTAAAATTTCAAAAAGAACTAGTGATGTTTGTCAGAAAAATTAAAACCAAATTTATATCAAAAATTAATTTCAAGATAAGCTTTCAAGCCATCCTTTAAAGATTTGGCCAAAAGCGATAAATTTGTAGATTTGTTTCCATGGTTTCTTATCCGTCCCCAAACACACATTTTTGTTGTTCAACATTTTAAGTAGTAAATAATTTAGGTTTAACCAGATTCAAACGATCACAATTTTTCTTTTAAAAAAGGGTAAAAGCAAAAGTAATTTCTCAAAAACAAAAGAAAAGTTCAACGGTTGTCAAATCTTTATGTCCATTCTCAAGACAAAAGAAAAAGAATGGAAGAATCTCTATTTACGAAGAGAATATCAAAACCTAATTGAGAATTAGATCACAAAATGCAAACGGAAGGAACCTTTGTCTACCAATAGAATATCAAGACCGACGATATTAGAAGTATAATCCACGAATGAAATCTGATTAGATAGATAGTGTATACGCAGATCCTTTTGAGGGTAGATCGGGAAACTATTCTCAATAGACCATCGGCTCAAGAACAGAAGGAAAAGAAGCAACAACAAACAGTACCAACGACAAGATAAGATGATAAGGCGAGGTGGATTCAGGATTTTAGGTTTATGAGTTCCTACAAAAATCTCAAGTTAATATAACACTAATTGGATTAATAGACTGGATTTCAAGATAAATATTCGTATACATTTAATGGATTTTTCAATACAAATACAGATTCCAAACAAAAGCTACAAGGTTTCTAGGAAACCGTAGCTATTGAACTAAATCCGCGCCTGAATTGATAAAATAATCGAAACCGAAGAAAAAATAAGTAATAATTGAAATCTAAGAATAAAAAACTACAAAAATATTATAAATACTACTGGTATTATATTTGAAACAAAATGCATAAAAACGTGAAATTTAAAAAAGAATAAAAGGGGAATGTGCAATGTGCTCAGCCACTCAAAGCTGTAAAGTAAGTTGCATTACAAAATAGAATTAAGAGTTAAGCTGAGTGTATATTAATTAATTCTATTTTGCTTCATGGTTACGAATTGAACGGGAACTTTAACCAATCCCGTCAACAAGACAGTGAAGCCTTGAATATTATTTCGTATAAACTAAAAAATATTATTTCTGCTATAATAGCTTGAAACAAAAACCATCACTACTATTGAAAATATATAGTAGATTAGATATCCAGATAAAAATGAAATTAAAAAAAAAAATAAAAAATAAAGGGAATGTTCTCAACCACCCAAAAAGTATAATGCATTATAGAAGAGAACAAGGAGTAAGCTGAGTATGAATTCTATTTCGCTTCATGGTTACGAATTGATCAGGAACCTTTATCAATCCCGTCAACAAGACAGTGAAGCGTTTAATAAATTTTTTTTTAAAAAAAAATAACAACAAAAAAGATCAAATTCCTAATTGACAAAAACAAAATAAATAAAAAGACCAGACTAAAACCTTTTTTGAGAGCCAGATCCGGAACCCTACTGATCTAAAACCTCAAAAATATCATGTCTTTATA
The DNA here is from genome assembly GCA_005239505.1 of Nicotiana paniculata. NCBI lineage: Eukaryota > Viridiplantae > Streptophyta > Magnoliopsida > Solanales > Solanaceae > Nicotiana > Nicotiana paniculata. The sequence goes on from ML331836.1 coordinate 5,200, forward strand.
TAGAGGTTATAGTCGAACAGTTCGGTATACTTTGGTGACATGTGTCGCCATATTGATCGGAAATTGTTTGACATCGTAATACAAAATGATTAAAGGCTCATTGGCTAATTATCGTTTGACAGGTGTTTCTTTATTGATTTATCTTCTTTGTTTACTTTTTCACCTTTTCCCATCCCCATTTTTGTTCCTCAGTATGATAGAAAAAAGTTCATATAAAGAATCGAATCTAATTCCAAAGCAGAATAAAAAGTAGTTATTTATTGAAAAATTATTTCGACATTTTCCTTTTATACAGGATCTGTTATATATAGGAAAGCAAATAAAATGCAAGATGAAGCATCTCTTGTTCCGATATAAACATACTTTCTTATTCAAAAATATTTTAATTTTTAAATTTTTTGTTATCTTTAATAAAATAATTATAGTCACATATATGTCTATGATTTATTTTAGACCAAATTTTAAAATTTATTTTTTTAAACTCAATTTCAGCCAAATATCGCTACATAAATTGAGATATATAGAGTATTTTTCCTTGGCAAAAAAGCTTAATGGCCGCTTAAACTTGCACCCATTTGTTATCCCGGTATATAAATTTACAATATTCTTATTTAAAAACTTAAACTCAACTGTCTCAACATTGATAGCTATTTCTGACCGTAGACTATGCTTATGTGGCAATGATACATCTAATGTGGCCAAAGTGAGTGTTAATCACACCTATGAAGCGTGTGTGAACATAATTATTTTAATTTTAAAAATCTAAAATCGGAAAAACGAATTAAAAGTAAAATACAGTAGAAGTAATTTAAAAAAAGAAGGAAAATCGTCTTTCCAAGCTCTCTAGCTCCCCTTTCATCCATTCTTTTCTCCACACATCGAGTGTTTACACCCGACTAATAAATATTTAATAAATGGCACTGGTATTTAAGTTGCAATGGCTAACTTCTAGTTAATCACTAATAGTTCTAATTAAACACAATGCAATTTGTCAAAAAATTATTAGTAGGATGTAAACAGGTTAAGTTTTTACCTTTCTCCACCCTCTTTTATCCCGTCTTTCCTCTTTTAAGGGATATGAGAGGAAAGGGATTAGGTTTATTGAATCCTTCTATTGTTCTTATAATATTTGCTTTTCTGGTTTATTTCGCTTGAGATTCTTGTAGACTTAAGCTATTGTAGTGAACACTATTCCTATCTATTGTTTACAATCTAATCTTGGTGAAAAAATATACTTTGCTGTTGGTTTGGCTTGTAATAATGTGAATATGAAATATATGGTGTTTAGAGTTTGAATTTCAGATATATGGATTTTTCAAGTTCATTTTTATCACTGTGATGGCTAGGGGTGTGCATTCGAATCGGTTTATCGATAAATTGAATCGATTATTTGTTATTGGTTTATCGATTTTGATTTTGAAATTTTCCTTATCGAGTTATCGATTTCGATTTCGATTTTGTCCTCTTCGGTTATCGGTTTATCGATAAACCGATAAGATATACTAAAAAGACAAATATACCTTGATTCTATAATACCCTTTCCTTTACCCTAAGTCCCTAACCCTATTATTTCTTCTACCCATTCTTCAGCGCCGCCTTTACCTTTCTCTCTCTCTCCCGTGAATCGCAAACCCAACAGAGAAAGTGAACTCTGGCATACTCTGGCGTACTCTGACGACTTCAATAGTACGTTTCTTCCTCTCTCTCTCTCCGTGCCTTTGTTACAATTTCAAGCATCAGTAGATTTCACCTCCGTATCCATTTCAAGAGACCTTCTCTTTCTGTCATTGACCTCTCTTCGGGTTCCCTTTTTTTTAATGTAGAAACGGATATTTTTCTTTATTTGCGTATACTTCTTTAGTCATCACATATGCTTCTTCAACTCGATGTTTGCGGGTGTTCGTCTTATTTTAGTTTCTTTTTGTCCATATTAGTTAGGCGTGTTTATAGCGATATACTTTTCGTGGAATCCCACAAATTTTCTTATTGGTGTAATTGATAATCGAATCGATAAGCCCCAAAAATCGATATATCAAAAAAATCAAAACCTTATTAAAACAATAACGATAAGCATATGTACAAATTAATAATTAATAAGTAATTATATATAAAGGTCAAAATCGAATCGATAAATCAAATACACACTCTAGTGGTGGTCATTTGTGGCAACGAGCAGAAACGTGGCAAAACTGGTGAAAAAGAAGCAGGTTTACAACAGAAGAGGGATCCACAATTATAAATGACAAAATGTATTTTAAATGAATACGTGGCAGCTAAAACAGTGACTTGTCATACATGTCATCGCTATGGTAGAACACACTTTGTAAGAAGTAGGGGTGCTCGTCGGTCAGTATTGTACGATATTTAAATATTTCGGTTCGGTATTTTCAGTATTCGGTTTCTTAAAATGCTATACCAATATCGTACCTAATTAAATTCGGTATGGTTCGATTTTTATCCTTTCGGTTTCGGTTTATTTGGTTCGATAACTTCGATTTATTCGGTTTGAATACTAACGAGTCCATAGAGTCATAAACCATATTATTCTTAATTAAAGTACTCAAAAGTGCTAAACCAAAAATGTTTGTTGACAAAAGTTTTATCCAAAATCAGCAAATTTCAACTCAGAGAGAGAAAACTGTACATAAAAAAATAAATTTGATCATTCGAAATATTTTGTTACTTGGTTAGAGTTAATTGATGAACTTAGAAAGTAAAGGAAAGTTAAATTTTAAATTTTTTATATTTATGTTATAATTAATAATATGTGTATTGTATAATATAATATATATTTGGTACGATATCGGTATTTCGATATTTTATTTTAAAATTTCAAATACCATACCTAATAATATTTAAAAAAAATAAATTAAACTAAATATCATATTGAATACCAAATACCAATATTTTTAATTTCGGTACAGTTATTCAGTATTTACCAAATTATATATAGCCCTAATAAAAGATGTTTATTAGTTGTATTTTTATAAAATAAAAATATTTAAATGAAAAGGCATAAGTTTATATACCAAAATGACAAATAAATACAAGTCTAGGTGGCCATTAAGCCTTTTTCCCTTTTTCTTCTGCTAGCGTACTATGTAGAAACAAACTTTGACCCGTAAACTATCTAGCACTTGATTTATTGAAATTGGTGTACTATGTCCAAATAAATTATGACACGCAAACTAATCAGTACTATATTTTATTGCTAGCGGTGTACTATGTCGAAAAAGAAATTCTGACAGATAAACTATTTATTAGTAATACTCATTTCGTTTTAATTAATTTATGTGAACCTATTTGATTAGATACGAAATTTAAGAAAAAATAAAGACTTTTGAAATTTGTGATCCTAAACAATTCAAAAAGGGCCCAGAGTAATTATGTAATTATAAAAGCTTCTCATTAAGGATAAAATTGTAAGTTTAACCAAAATTATTCTCAAATTTAGAAAAGGATCATTCTTTTTAGAATGGATCAAAAAAAAAATAGATCCACGTAAACTAAAACGGAAGGAGTATGATTTTATCACTAGCACTTTTCCTTCGTGTGATTTCCAAGGATTGGCTTCATTGGCTTTATCCAAGGGGCATGCACGCTCCTTGGTTTTAAGATTTTCGGATCCGTTTGGACATAAGTTCTCAAATATTTAAAAAGTTAATTTGGATAAAGTTTAATATGAAATTAAAAATATTTTTAACATGAATTTAAGGACAAATTTTAACATGTTAAAAAGTCTTTTTTTGTTTTTTCAGCTAAAGAGTTCCAAAACGATTATGATGGCTCAAAAAGAGGTCTTAAGCTATATTTGGGATTTGGAGTTCTGGTTTTCAAGATCTCCCAAAAACTAGATTAATTTTATAAACAAATACATATTTGAAATTTGTATTTTTGAAAAAAAAAAACTTTCAAAACATATGGCCAAACGCCTACTTAATCTATTCCCAAATCCTACTATGGCTTTAAACCAAATCAAATTATAATAAATAAAAAATAAAACCCTAAAATTTAGCTTCGCACTTGCTTTCCTACACGGCGCGTTTGATGAATGATACCTTGTTGAAGAAAATTATGATCAAGTTTAGGAGTGAACTTATCCCATTATCACCTCCGCACTTTTTATCTGTTTTCCAAACTGAGTTTTGATCATTTTACAATGATTAATCAACATCACCTGGTTTTGATTTCATTCTCATGGGATATATTTGTTGGAAAAAAATAATATCTCACTCGGGTTTAATATTCATGATAAATAACAAGAACAAAAAATAACTATAACTTCAAATTTTTTAACGGAATAAAATATAATATTCGAGCGGACAATATAATACTATTAAAGTGAAATCTATAACACTTGGTACTCTTAAAAGACTTACTACACACTAAGAAAAATATTTTTCTTTTATATAATATCACTCTCAATTTATATTTATCTCGCAAACTACTATCCGTGAATTACTCTCTTTACGCTCTATATTTCTTCTTTGTTTTGATGTGTTTTAGACGAGAGATAACTGCTATTTATAATTATTGCAGTGAATAGCCGCCCATGGAATCAATAAGAATGGTGCATCCTTTGCTATGTGCAATTGCAAATTGCAAAACCATCACCAAAACTTGTTACGGCTAAAACCTGTTTTGCCACAACTTGTTTTCTACCTTTTTTTAAGTCTTCTTGTTTGTTTGCTACGGTAGATTTCACAAATTAATTTTGATTTTTATTCTTCAATCCAAAACTTGATATCAACCTCTGAAAAACTTTAAACTTGAGAGGTTTTATAAAGAAATCTGTAACTTGATCATGAAACTTTTCATATTTAAGCTCTATTTCCTTCTTGGCAAAATATTGCCTTTGCTTGTAGTCTTCAATTACAAGTCTTGTCCTGTATCTCTTTACCTCTCCATGAGAATTCTTCTTTGTCCTGTATATACCATTTCACTCCAATTACTTGATGATCCTTGGGAAGACTCATATCCTTGACGTGGTCTATGGTGCCTCTGTTGGCCTAAGTGAAGTCTGATCTGATGATTGACAAAGAAACTAAAACATGAACCAAGTCCATATATAGTCTACACAGATACGGGAAAATTCGAGCACAAGGCATGAACGTAAAAGAGATAAGCTTAAGTGGTTATACCTGATATCTCCTAAAGGAAAAGGTTGCATAAGTGATAAGGAAAAGGACTCCTTACCCGAAGAGAACTCTATCCTACATAAGGGAGGAGTTAGAAGTTGAAGATAACTAGAACTCTTCCACCAAGGAAGAATAAAGCATTAGAACTCTAGTTATTTTCTATTCCACTAACTCTATATATTTCAGGATGTTCTCATTTTACAGGAACTGTCACGAGCCCAACTAACCCAGTCGTGATGATGCCTATCGTGATACTAGGCAAGCCGACACATTACCAAAACAAATGATATTTTTATTTCAAAGATAATTTCAAAGCTATTTAATAATAAACCTTCATAATGAAATTCAAATCAAACAAAAGTGCGGAAAGAAAAGCCCGACATCGGGGTGTCACTATTCATGAACATCTACAACAACTGTCTGAAAATACTGAGACTAACACAGTCTAAAAAATAACTAATACATCTAAAGGAAGATAAGAGGGAGAAGAGCAGGGCTGCGATCGCCAGGCAGCTACCTTGCTAACTCTGATAGATATGCGACAGAAGAATCAACACCTGCTACCGCGTCCAGAAACGCCTGGATCTGCATACAAGGTGCAGAGAGTAATGTGAGTTTGCCAACTCAATAAATAACAACAGTAAATAAAGACTGAGTAGTAATAATGAGCAATAATGCAAGTAAAGTCATATCACGAAAACTCGGTAAAATACATCATGCTTTTAAATCAGAGTTTGAATCAAATCATCCCGTTTAAATCCAGTTCTAGTAAAATCATTTAAAGATATTTTTCAACAGTTTTCAAACAAAGGCTCAATCTGAAGGTGAGAAAAAAATGATGAAATCATAATCAGCCCCTCCGGGAAACCTCACAGTCACTCGTAAATAGCCCTTCATGTATACCTCACAATCACTTGTAAACAGCCCCTCAGGCATAGCTCACCATCATTCATGCCTCCCAGTCACTCAGCACTCGACACTCGCACTCAGTAGGTACCTACGCTCACTGAGGGTGTGTACAGACTACGGAGGGGCTCCTTTAGCCCAAGCGCTATATCAAGCCAAATCATGGCATAAATCAATGAGGCCCTCGGCCTATATCAAACATGTTACGGCGTGCAACCCGATCCCAAAATATGCTCACAAATCAAGCCCTCGGCCTCACTTAGTCATAAGCCTCTCCAGCCCCCCGGGCTCTCAGAAATCAAAGTACTCAGCCAAAACAACATATACATGATGCATAAAAATAGAGTAAAAGAGGCTGAGCTAATGCAATAAATATGTATAACATGACTGAGTATAGATTTTCAATCAAAACAATGAGAGAATAGCAAGAAAATACATCTAAGGGTCAAAACAACACTAACATAAGGCCTAAACATGGCATCCAACCCAATTACAGAAATTCTTTCTAAAACACATAAGTATCATATAGTTTCATACCCTCAGGACTAGATTTACAATCGTTACTTACCTCAAACCGATCAAATTTCTACTCTGCGATGCTCTTGCCCCTCGACTCGGCCTCCAAATGCTCCGAATCTATTTATAATCAGTACAATACAATTAATATACGCTAATGGAATGAATTCCGCAAAAAAAAAACTATCAAATTACCAAAATCCCGAAATCGGCTCAAACTCGGCCCAGGGCCCACGTCTCGAAATCCGAAAAAATTACAAAACTAGAAAGCCCATTCACTCACGAGTCCATACCTAAAAAATTTATCAAAATCCGACACCGTTTGACTCCTTAAATCCTACCATCAAACTCTCCAAAATCCCAAGCCCTAACCCCTCATTTCCACTAATTAAATGATTAAACAACGGGAAATCACCATAGATGCGAGTATTAGAGCTCGAGCAACTTACCTCAATGAAAACCCCTTGAATGTCTCTTCAAATCACTCCCAAAAGCTCCAAAACCGACTGAAAATGGACCAAAATTCGCGAAGTGTGCTATTTATACTTTCTGCCCAGGCTTTTCGCACCTGCGGCCTCATCTCCGCACCTGCTGGACTGCATATGTGGTAAAATCCTCGCACCTGCGAGAACCACTTAGGTCCTCAACCTTCGCACCTGCGCCCCAGGTCTCGCACTTTCGGGCTCGTAGGTGCGACCAATCCTTCTCACCTGTGCTCCCAGCCTTAGTATTCCATTTATGCATATGCGGCTCCACCAAACGTACCTGCGACCTCGAACCTGTGGCTCCCTTTCTGCAGGTGCAGAAAACACCAGTAGGCTCACACCTGCTGAATCAGCAACTCCCAAACACCAAAAATCAATCCGTTAACCACCCGAAACACACCTGAGACCCTCGGGGCCTCAATCGATAATACCAACAAGTCATATATCAATACACAGACTTAGTCGAGCCTTTGAAACACTCAAAACAATATCAAAACACCAAATTACCCTCGGATTCAAGCATAAGAACTTTTAAACTTCCAAATTCCGCAAACAACACCGAAAACAACCAAACCTCATCCGAATGACCTCAAATTTTACACACACGTCACAAATGACACTACGAACTACTCCAACTTTCGAAATTCCATTCCGACCCCGATATCAAATTTTTCACTGCCGACCGAAATCGCCAAATTTCCAACTTTCGCCAATTCAAGCCTAATCCTACCACGGACCTCCAAATTACATTCCGGATGCACTCCTAAGTCCAAAATCACCTAACGGAGCTAACTGAACCATAAAAATTCAAATCTGAGATCATATATTCATAAGTCAACATCTGATTGACTTTTCCAACTTAAGCTTCTAAATAGGAGACTAAGTGTCTCATTCCACTCCAAACCCGAACCAACCAATCGGATACATTACCGTACAACTGAATAACACATAAAGAAGCAGAAATGGGGGAAATGAGGCTATAAGTCTCAAAACGACCGGCCGAGTCGTTACAGGTACGCACAAACGCTGAAGTTAAACGAGAGTTGTTAGAAAAATAGTAAGGCATTTTGCAAGAAATTCTTATCTGATTCAAGTATGCGAACCTGAAGCAACATGAACCAGATAGAAGAACCCGTTCAAGTGTCTGTCTTTTATTCTAGTTTCATTGTAGTAGGGCTTTTGAGTTTTACCTTTCAGCTTTATCTAGAAGCAATTGTACTAGGTACTTTGAGTGTAGTATTCAAGTTAGAGTTAACTTGAAGTTGTCACAACAACTAGAGGCTAGTTTCCACAAAGGTTAAAGGTAATCCTTAGGTTTACAAAGAGTTTTGTAAATTTTGTTTTTGGCTCAGTGATTTAGTGAAGTGTTGGGAAAAATCCTATTGGGTAATAGGTCGTGGTTTTTTCACCTTTTGACCAGGTGTTTTCCACGTAAAAATACATGTGTTCTTTACTTTCTGCATTTATTATTCTGCAACAGTAGTATAAGGAACACATAGAAGAACTTGTCCCTTCTATAATTTGTGCACTTGAACAATTGGACACCACACGAATCACCCCCCTCTTGTGTGGTATTGAAGTATAAAACATCAATTGATATCAGAGCAGGTTATCCTTGAAGAGGCTAACACCTTAGGAGAAGATCAAGATGAGTGCACCACCAGGAAATTGGGAAGGGCAATCCACTGCTAGGACACCACTCTTTAATGGCCAGTACTACTCTTGGTGGAAGAACAAAATGAGAGATCACATTCAAGGAGAGGAATATGAGCTATGGGACATCGTCACTGATAGTCCACTGACTACCTTGAAGAAAATGATGAATGAATAGATGTACCAAAGATAAGAGCGGATTGCACTGCTGAGGATGTAAAGAAGTAGGAGAAGAATGCTAAAGCCAAGACATGACTTGTTTGTGGACTTGGTCCTGACGTGTACAACAGAATCCAAGGTTGTTCCACTACTAAGAAAATTTGGGACACACTGCAAGTGGTCCATAAGGAACAACTTGGGTGAAGATATCTAGAGGAACTCTACTGTAATCTCAGTATGAGATTGTTTCAATGAAGGATGGATAAACCATTCGAGAGATGTACACAAGGTTCACTACACTGAAAAATGAACTAAAATCTCTTGAAAGGATTATTCCTAAAGAGGAGGATTGAGAAGATACTTACTAGGGTCTTGCCAATCACTTAGGAAAGCACGATCACTGCCATCTAAGAGTCAAAGAACATTGCCACTCTCCCACAAAATGCATTGATTGTGAATCTCACTGCCTATTAACTTAGGAGACAAACCATGAAAATGGATGTACCTAAGAAGAAAGAAGCTTGGCACTCAAAATTACTGAAGGTTCTAATATGGAAGATGATGAAATGGCTATGATCACCAAAGACTTCAAGAAGTACCTGAGGAGAGGAAGGATATCTTCAAGAAGTGGAAGCTACAACAAGGAAAAAGCTCCTGAGAAACACACTAATGATGGGTGCTGCAAGTGTGAAAAGGTTTATCACCACATCAAAAATTGTCTTTTATGGGAAATCGAGTGGATAAAGGAAATAGGTGAACGTAGGAACAGGGAGACGGAATAGGTTCAACCCAAGAAAAGAAACAACAAAGTATCAACCAACACTATGGTCGCTGCTTGGGAGAAAACTCAAATAATGATGTGACGATGAACGGGCACTTATGACCATTGGAGAATCTGATGAAGAAACTTATGTAAGTGTCTTTCATCTCAAAGACAAGATTAAATTTTTGTCTAAAGAAAGGTTATATGAGTTAGTACTAGAGCTAATTAATGAATCTGAGGATTTGAATAATGAAGAGGAATAACTGTCAAAAGAGTGTGTGATTTTGAAAGCTAAGTGTAAAATCCTAGAACTTAGGGTTTGTGAAACTGAAAGCGAAAATAGTGTGCTAAAGGACCAGGTCCATACACTTGACACAACTGTCTTAGAACTTTGATGTAAAAATCTAAAATTGAAATTAGGAACAGGTAAAAAGACAACTGATCACACGTAACTCACTTTACAAGAAAGTTTTAAAAAAAATAAAAGATGAGTTGTATAAGAGGGATGAACAGGTAAGAGTCCTAAAGGAGGATCTGAACAAGGACAAGCATGAGCTAGACAGAACTTGTAAATGGAACAGGTCCTCCGATGCACTTTCATGGCTACAAGGACATCATAGTAGCAACATAAGAGGACTTGTCTTTGGGAACTCTGCACCTAAGTGGGATTCCAAAAGTAAGTACCTCACACTCCCTGAGAACAAGACTTGCACACACTGTGGTAATACTGGTCACTATAAGAGTGAATGCACTGCAAAAGAGAAGGCATATCAAAAGATAAAAAAGTTTGTTGTAGGTAAAAATAGGCTGCTAAGTTGGTCTAAAAAGTATATGATTTATTCTTTTGCCTATAGAAAGGGACCCAAACTAGTTTGGGTTCCTAAAACAACCCTTGATAACCTTTTGCAGGTCTAAGTGAAGAGAGAAACCAAATATGGTACATGGATAGTGTCTATTCAAAGCACGTGACCAGAAGCAAGAACCAATTCCTTTCACTTGAGGATCTTAAGAGAGGTAATGTCTCCTTTGGAAATGGAAAGAAAGGTGAGATCATTGGGGTTGGAAAATTTGGTAAGTCTGATTCTCACTCTATTGAGAATGTATACTTGATAGATGGATTGAAATACAATTTATTAAGTATATCACAATTGTGTGATAGAGGTAAGATGGTAGCCTTCACCTCTACAAAATGCTTTGTGATTAATCTTACCACCGACAAGATAGTTTTGCAGGGAAAAGGAGTGAGAAACATATATGTTGTGGATCTTTTCACACTTTTAGATAATGAACTCAATCGATTAAGGGGTCGTTTGGTAGGAGGTATTAGAAAAAATAGCGCAAGCGTTAGCTCTATGCATTACTAATACCTTGTTTGATATATTTTTTCAACCTATGTATAACTAATACTTGTATGAGTTATACATCATACTTGGTATTATCCTATATATAAGTAATGCATAGAAAACCATGGCATTAGTAATACCAAGGCTATTAATGCATGCATTAGTATGGTTAAAGACAAAATTATCCTTAAAGTCCCTTAAAGCTAGAGAATATGGAGGACATTTTTGTAAACAACTATTTTTCTTAAAAATTATGCAAGGAATTATAATTTTAATACACCACACCAAACAGTAGATAAGAATAATATCTGCATAACTAATGCATGCATTACTAACACATACATTACTAATCCATGCATTACCAATACACCTTATTCCGCACTATTCTTATGCACCCTACCAAACGACCCCTAAGTGTGTTGGATAGTGATTCCCTCCTTTGACACAAGAGACTTGGACATGACAGTCTAAGTCAACTCAACAAACTAGTCTCCAAGGACTTGGTGATAGGGCTGCCTAACATTAAGTTCAAGGAAAATAAAGTTTGTGAGGCTTCTGCAAGGGGAAAACATGTAAGATCCTCTTTCAAAAGCAAGAAAATGGTAAGCACTACTAGGACGATGGAACTGGTCCATATGGATCTTTGTGGACCAATGCGAATATTGAGTAGATGTGGTAAGAGATATGTTATGGTACTTGTTGATGATTACTCTAGGTTTACTTTGGACACTATTTTTAACATTTAAAGATGAAGAATTTGACATGTTAACTTCATTTGTTAGAAAAACTCAAAAACAACTAGGTAATTAACTTGCATCAATTAGGTCTGATCATGATACTGAATTTGAGAATGCTAAGTTTGCTGAATTTTGTGATGAGAATGACATAAATCATAAGTTTGATGCTCCTAGGACTCCACAAAAAAATAGGGTAGTTGAGAGAAAGAATAGGACATTGGAAGAAATAACTAGGACTATGCTTATTTCTAGTAAACTACCCTATAACTTCTGGGCAGAAGCTTTGAACACTACTTACTACATCATAAATAGGTGCATGACTAGACCTCTTGTTGAGAAGACTTTCTATGAGTTACTTAAAGGGAGAAAAACAAATATATCCCATCTTAATTAGGGTATTTGAATGCAAGTGCTTTGTGCATGTAACGACCCGACCGGGCGTTTTGAGCACTAGCACGTCGTTCAGCGGTTTGAGTCCGTGAGCAGTTTCGTTTCAGGTATTATGACCCGTGGGCGTGGTCGGAATTGAATTTCAGGAAGTTTAGAGTTGATTTGGAAAGAAAATTCTCATTTCATAAGCCTTAAGTTGGGAGAATCAACTAAGATAGGAATTTTGAGTAAACGACCTCCGAATCATGATTTGAAGGTTCCATCAGGTTTCTATGATGATTTCGGACTTGGGCGTATGTTCGGATCGGGTTTTGGATAACCCAGGAGCGTTTCGGCGTATATTATGGAAGTTAGCATTTTAGAAGAATTTCATAGATTTGGGCTTGAAGTGCATTTCAGTTTTGTTGATGTCCGTTTGGGATTCCGAGTCTGGGAATAACTTCGTATGGTGATTATGGAGTTGGGAGCACGATCATAAGTGAATTTGGATGTCCGTAGGTCATTTTGAAGTCATTTGGCTAAAGGTAGAAATTTGAAGGTTTTTGAGAAATCTGACCGAAAGTGGAAGTTTTGATATCGAGGTCGGAATGCGATCCCGAAAGTTGGATCAGGTCCGTAATATCATATATGAATTGTGCGCAAAATTTGAGGTCAATCGGACGTGATTTGATAGGTTTCGGCATCGGATGTAGAAGTTGGAAATTTCTAAGTTCATAAAGTTGGGATTTGAGTGCGATTCGTGGTTTCGATGTTGTTTGATGTGATTTGGGGTCTCGAGAAAGTCCATATTATATTTTGGAACAGATTTGTATGATTGGACGAGGTCTTGGGGGCCTCGGGTGGATTCCGGGTGGTTAACGGATCAAATTGAGAGTTTGAAGAAGGCTGGAATTGCTGTCATCTGGTGTGATCCGCACTTGTGAGGATTTGGCCGCAGGTGCGTCTTGGGCGCCGCAGATATGAGAGTGGAAAGGCTTGGCTGGGGACCACAGGTGTGGACAATGGGGCGCAGGTGCGATTTTGGGCTGGAGTTGAGGAAAACCGCAGGTGCGGGAGATTGGTCGCACTTGCGTGAGCGCAGGTGCGGAGGCAGGACCGCATGTGTGGAAAATGGGCCTGGGCAGATTGTTTAGGCGAGAATTGGTCATTTCTTCAACCATTTTCATATGACATGGGCGATTTGGAGGAGCTTCAAGGAGAGGATTTCATCAAGGATCGCAAGGTAATTAATTTCTTCACGTTTTTGAATTTAATACAAGATTATTACATAGATTTGGGAGGGGAAATTGAGGAAAAATTTGGAAAATCTTAAAGAAACCTAATGGAAAGTTGGATTTTTATCCACGAATTGAGCATGTATATTTGAGTTAGTAAGGCTCTGGGTAGAATATATCTTCAAGAAATTTTGGATTCCAGGCATGTGGGCCCGAGGGCATTTTGGTCATTTCACTAAGCGGGGTTGGGAAATCATATAATTTGGAATTGTTGCCAATATTAGAGTATATTTTCATTGGGTTGTCGTTGTTTGGATAGTTTTGGGGCGTTGTGCGTCCGTTGGTGTCATCGGAAGGGCTTGGAGGCTAGTTATGGAATCTCGGAGCGAGGTAACTCTCCTTTCTAACTTTGTGAGGGGGAATTGTCCCCTAGGTGAATTAATTAAGTATATTCTATTATCTTCGGGGGATACGTACGCACGAGGTGATGAGAGTTCGTGCGTAGCTACTACTATGCCATGTCAGGGTAGTTTAGGACCCACTAGCATGCCTTACGTGTTGTACCTGTAATCCTTCCTGTAATACTAAATTGCTAATGTAATCAGAATCGTAAATGAATATCTAAAAGAAGACTAGAGCCCATTTTGTTGTTCATCTAGAAAGAGGATTGGTTCCTCCGTGGATAATTGTATACTTGGTAAGGTTATATTATGGAGTATCATTAAACTTAGCAAATGAGTTTTCAAAATAAAGATTTAAGAGCTATATTTCATGTCCCTTTAAAAAGAATTTTTCCACTTTCCTTAGAAAGCCGCTTTCTTGATAAAATGGGGACTTATTGTATGTACATGTGTAACTTCAGGTGCCTGAGTCACATGTATGATTCGCGAGAAGGATGACCCTGTATTTGTGTGTATTCGTATGAGCACCTGAGTCGCAGGTATGATTCGCGAGCAGGCTAGCCTTATTATTTATGTATAACCACGTCACATGATCGATTCGCGAGCGGGGAAGATAGATGCATCCATGGTTCGGGTCGTTCGACCCTCGGTAGTGCACATTTTATGTTTATGTTGGTTCGGGCCGTACGACCCTCGACATTGCTTGCGCATGGTATTTACTGCGTAGTTGCTATGATTTTTCCCGATTACTGGCCTGAAATATTAAGTTTTCAATTGAAATGACAGAGATTTAAAGTTATTAAAAAGATTTTGGAAGAAGTTGTTCCTTCCCGATGATTAAATTGTTATTTGATTAAATCACCCATGATGATTAATTGTTGTTAATATGACGAAGGATTAAAGTGTTAAATGTAGAAGAGTTGATAATAATTAATCCTGCTTTTAATAAATTACCTATGATAATCATGCTTGGTGTCACTCTTAAATATCCTAAATTGACTTTTAGTAAGTGTCTAATTTGACCTCTCGTCACTATCTCTCTGAGGTTAGGCGGGCGACTTACTAAGTACACGTTGTGTTTTTGTACTCATGCTACACTTGCCGTGCATTTTATTGCACAGGTACTTTTATAGCAATGTGGAGGATTCAGAGACTTAGGCGAGCTGTATCATCCGGAGGCGATCCGCAGCTGACAGAGTCCCCCCTCGAACTGTATTTATTTCATTTTAAATTTCTTTGTCCACTTGTATTTCGGACAAGCTTTGTAGAAATCGTAAAATTCTTAGAAATTGCTCATGTACTTGTGACACCGGGTTCTGGTATGTGTTGGGTTATATTTGTTAAAGTGTAGTATTCAAACCATTGTTTTTAATTAACAGATTTTTATTTGGTAAATATGTAATAAAGTGAAAGAAAATGTTTTCATAAATGTTAAAACCGTAAAGTTATTTCAATTAATTAATGATTTGACTTGCCTGACATTGATGTCCGGCGCCATCACGACCTTAGGGATTTTGGATCGTGACAACATGGTATCAGAGCAGTAGGTTCCCGCAGGTCTCACGAGTCATGAGCAAGTCTAGTAGAGTCTTGCGGATCGGTACGGAGACGTCTGTACTTATCTTCGAGAGGCTACAGGGCTGTTAGGAGTACTTCCCTTCTTGATTCTTCATCGTGCGAGTTGATTCATTTGATGCTTATGCCTATGTTCATTCCTACTCAATCTTACGCATCGCGAAGTGCTTGCTATGAATCAGGAATTTGAGGAATTGAAATGGTGCTATGGATGTAATTCGAGATGTTTCCATGTGTAATTGGTGGGGGCTATTGTTATGGCCCTGCATAAGGATAATATGTTGTTTAAGCTTAGTAGCTGTGTTTCTGGGAGCCTTAAGGCTGTGCTCAGATAGTGATGATGCTTGCGATTGGTTGTTATGATGATAGAATGCTTGCCCATATGTTGGGGGTGATGAATGGTTTGAAGAGAGGTTTTCTCAGAGTTTGATTTCAAGATTTTGGTGTTTTTGTTCCGGCAGGGGAAAGACATTTGGATTATGAATGGTCCGGTTGGGGTCGATAAAGTAGTAAGACTTGGTGTCTTCAAGTGAGGTGGGACATGCACCTATGACGTGTAATCATCTTCATTGATCGAAGGGAATGTGTTAAGTTTGGCGGTGCTATGGTTTCTTCAGTTGCGTGGGTTTAGAGTATTCAGAAGAAGTATTGAAGAATGCGGTCGGCAGAGAATGGTCCTGGAGTGAGGCTACGCGGTGGCTCCATTTCTAGGAGGCCAGGTGTAAGAAGAGGAAGTCGAGCAGTCATAAAGTGGGGGAGAGGCAACATAGCTTGGCATTTGAAGATATTGTCGCGTGTTTAATGGATGCCCATGAGGAGAGGACGAACTAGTAAGTTGGTAAATAAAGCAGGGCGTAGGATGGGGTATTGAAGTCGCAGAGAGCGTGCATTTCAGCGTCGTTGGAAGGTGTCCGCGGGTGATTTCCACAGGTGGGTTATCTTCTGTGAGTAGGTTAGTGATGGAGGGTTTGGCAGGTCTCGGGTAGGGGTTCTAGAGGCTATTCGGTAGGAGGCGGAATGTGTGAATGATGCTAGAGAATTTGAGTATTTAGGGAGTGTTGGAAGGAGAATTTGGAGGAATTGGATGGATTGGTTGAGATAGATCGCGTTATCAAGGGAGAAAGGATCTTAGCAGGGTCTAGAGTGGTGCAAGGAGTAGCTTCAAGCTAAGTGGGGGACTTCCACCATCTGCAGTTGGGTTGTAGGGTTGTCTTCTCATAGGGTTGCGGATTGTCGACGCATTCGCAAGTTATTTCAGCTAAGGGAAAAGAGTAAAATGATGATTGTGCATGGTATTTGATGAGTGTGTGCAAAAGTTGGCCCTGTCGGGCCAGGGTTAGGATTTGGAAGATTCAAAATTTATGCTTAAGGCATGGACGAGTTGTAAGGATAGTGACTCAGTCACGTGTTTCATTAAAAGGGGTTTCAGGCAACAATATGATCGGGAATCGAGCTTCTGCAGAGTATTTTCTGAGAAAAAGAGGATGGTTGGAATGTTCTGTGATATGTTTCAGCATGCAAGGTAGTATTGGAGGAGTGAGAGAAATAAACTCCGGATTGTAGAAAGACTATCAGGAGGGTATGAGACGGGTTGCGGGATTTAGGCAGCATAGTCTTGTGAATCAGGGTCACTCGGGATGAGTGAGAGTTGGGGTTGCTATGAGTTGGAGGAATTTGCTATTATCTATGAAGCAATTGAATATGATTAGAAGAAGATAGATTGATTAGCCATGGTTGAAATAGCACATTTACGGCAGTGATCAGTTCCTCCAGTGTGATTAAGTTATGCATGTGGATTGTGCTGGTGCGTGCGCCTTGTCGGCCGTCGTAATGGATTCCATGTGGGAGCATTTGAGTGTTATGTCTTGTCAGGTATAGGCGGACCCCGAAAGGCTTATAGTGGTATAGACTACCACTTAAGGATTTGCATGTTGGATGATTGTGGGGAATTCACTCGTGTACTGAGATGGTACTCTTGAATTGAGTTGAGTAAATGTTTCTATATGATGAAGTGTTCAACCTATTGGTGGTTCAGAAGTTATTATGGAATTCGTGCGCTTCCTCATATTGGCATGTTAGGTGCGGTAAGCAGTATGTAACTGGGAGTAGGAATCGAGATTGCGGTTCAGTGTTAATAAGGATGTCATGAGCTCGGAAGAGCAAGAAAAAGTGATTTGAAAGTTTAAAGTAAGCTGGTGTTATCTTTAGTGTCACCTGAGGTTGATATTCGGTGGAAGAGGCTTTGTACCCTAGTTATGGGTTCTTGATTTGTCTTACAGCGTAGTATGGCCAGCGGTGGATTTTGGGGTGTTTGTCCCGGCTATGATGGTTGTTCTCGCGTATTATGAGAGAAAGTGGGTTAATGTGGACCCAGGAGAAGCTATTAGCTTAGTTTGATGCGAGCAAGGTAGACTTGATGCTTGTGGATGGATTTAAATATGATTATGGGGCCTGTATGAGCCAAGCATGTTCATTTCAGTAGAGCGCTTTTTCATGGAACGGTATTAGAACATCGGATGTTGTTCCGTCTTCGTCAAATTCATGTGTTATTATGATTGTGCCGTGTGATTTGTGAAATGACTTGATAATTTCCTATGTGTTGAGGGCCCGCATAGTGGGGATGTTATGTGAGCAGGATAGCTGTTGAGATCCATAGTGTATATATATATATATCGCACCTCAGTTGGGCTTGGGTTTTGTAGCATGCGACTTTATCAATCTCCCCAGGATGGTATTGTGCACTTAGCGTGCTTGTGACCGATGTTCGATATTTGTGGTAGTGAGTGATTTAGCTCGGTGTTTGTCTTCTTACGTGAATTCTATGTTATATGGATTGGGTGGTACGCTGCCACGGTTATGTTATTTGGATCGGGTGGCACGTCGCCACGGGTATGTTTTTTGGGATCGGGTGAAACGTTGCCACGGGTATGTTATTGGGATCGGGTGGCACGCCGCCACGGGTATGTTATTTGGATCGGGTTGCACGCCGCAACAAGTGTGATGATGAGTAAGGTTCCTATATTTATTTTCTTATGTTTTAGTTCCTATTTTCTGAGAAAAGTTCATATTAGTTGCGTGAGTTGAATAGTCCCTTCTGAGTCGCTTCTTATTATCATGCTCGAGTTATGGCCTATTGGCGCGATGTGGTATCATGTGAGGTTGTTGGTCATGTTTGGGGTGATTTGTTGCCTGAGCAGTTGATACTGGGTGAGAGAGATTTTTGGATCAGGGATCAGTGCGATAAGGTTATGTGAAGTGTATATTAAAGAACAAATACCATTATTCAGGTTCATAATGAAGTGATGATTCTAGTCAAGACGAGGTATTCAATGATTTGTTAACTCTGCAGTTGGTTATAAGTTTCTACCCGTCTCCTCCGTTGTGGTGGTATCTCCAACATTATAGCAGGATGTATATGTATATGTATATATATATATATATATATATATATATATATATATATATATATATATATATATATATATATATATATATATAT
>ML331836.1:23992-36272 GCA_005239505.1 Nicotiana paniculata
CATATATATATATATATATATATATGTCATGAGGTGCCTTGGGAGCATCAGATTCATGGAATTTTTGGCTATTAAGGTTCAGGGAGTGTCATTGTGGTAAGAAAATGAGTTATGCGGTGCATGGTGCTAATTCAACAAAGGCATGTAGTCATGTTCTGGTATGTCATGTGGTAGTTGATACGATGTTTATATATTGGAACTAGGCTTGGCAGAGAAAATTTCAAGTGTTGGAACTAGGTTCTGAGCTTATTATATGGATAAAATAAGAATATTCAAATTTGATTAAGCTAATGTACTCAACTGGGTTGAGGTAGCATGGGCAGATGCTCGAGATATTAAACTGTGATTTCAGATAACTCTAGAGCAGTTCTTAGCACGTTCGAGGACGAACGTCGGTTTAAGTGGGGAAGAATGTAATGAGCGACCGGTCATTTTGAGCTCTAGCGTGTCGTTCAGCGGTTTGAGGCCGTGAGAAGCTTCGTTTAAGGTATTATGACCCATGGGCGTGGTCAGAATTGAATTTCAGGAAGTTTAGAGTTGATTTGGAAAGAAAATTCTCATTTCAGAAGCCTTAAGTTGGGAGAATCAACTAAGATTGGAATTTTGAGTAACGACCTCTGAATCAGGATTTGAAGGTTACAGCACGTTCGTATGATGATTTTGGACTTGGGCGTATGTCCGGATCGGGTTTTAGATAATCCAGGAGCGTTTCGGCGTATATTATGGAAGTTAGCAATTTAGAAGAATTTCATAGATTTGGGCTTGAAGTGCATTTCAGTGTTGTTGATGTCCGTTTGGGATTCAGAGTTTGGGAATAGTTTCGTATGGTGATTCTGGAGTTGGGAGCGCGATTGGAGGTGAATTTGGATGTCCGTAGGTCATTTTGAAGTCATTTGGCTAAAGGTAGAAATTTGAAGGTTTTTGAGAAATCCGACCAGAAGTGGGAGTTTTGATATCGAGGTCGGAATGCAATTCCAGAAGTTGGATCAGGTCCGTAGTGTCGGATATGACTTGTGCGCAAAATTTGAGGTCAATCGGACGTGATTTGATAGGTTTCGACATCAGATGTAGAAGTTGGAAATTTCTAAGTTCATAAAGTTGGGATTTGAGTGCAATTTGTGGTTTCGATGTTGTTTGATGTGATTAAGGGCCTCAAGCAAGTCTGCATTATGTTTTGGAACAGGTTGGTATGATTGGACGGGGTCCCGGGGGCCTCGGGTGGATTTCGGGTTGTTAACAGATCAAATTGAGAGTTTGAAGAAGGCTGGAATTGCTGTCATCTGGTGTGATCCGCACTTGCGAGGATTTAACCACAGGTGCGGCTTGGGCGCCGCAGGTGCGAGAGTGGGCAGGCTTGGCTGGGGACCGCAGGTGTGATGGAATTTCCGCACCTGCGAAGCCGCAGGTGCGAACAATGGGGCGCAGGTGCGATTTTGGGCTGGAGTTGAGGAAAACCGCAGGTGTGGGAAATTGGTCGCACCTGCGGGAGCGTAGGTGCGGAGGCAGGACCGCAAGTGCGGAAAATGGGCCTGGGCAGATTGTTTTTAAGCGAGAATTTGGTCATTTCTTCATCCATTTTCATATGCCATGGGCGATTTGGAGGAGCTTCAAGGAGAGGATTTCGTCAAGGATCGCAAGGTAAGTAATTTCTTCATGTTTTTGAATTTAATACAAGATTATTACATAAATTTGGGAGGGGAAATTGAGGAAAAATTTGGAAAATCTTAAAGAAACCTAGAAAATGGAAAGTTGGATTTTTAGCCACGAATTGAGCATGTATATTTGAGTAAATTGTCTATTTGAGTTAGTAAGACTATGGGTAGAATATATCTTCGAGAAATTTCGGATTCCGGGCACGTGGGCCCGAGGGCATTTTGGTCATTTCACTAAGAGGGGTTGGGAAATCATATAATTTGGAATTGTTGCCAATATTAGAGTATATTTTCATTGGGTTATTGTTTTTTTTGGATAGTTTTAGGGCGTTTTGCGTCCGTTGGAGTCATTTGGCTTGGAGGCCGGTTATGGAATCTCAGAGCGAGAAGTCTCCTTTTTAACTTTGTGAGGGGGAATTGTCCCCCTAGGTGAATTAATTAACTAATGCTATTATCTTCGGGGGCCACATACGCACGAGGTGATGGGATTTCGTGCGTAGCTACTGCTATGCCATGTCCGGGTAGTCTAGGACCCGCTAGCATGACTTACGTGTTGTACCTGTAATCCTTCCTGTAATACTAAATTGCTAATGTAATCCAAATCGTAAATGAATATCTAAAGAAGATTAGAGCTCACTTTGTTGTTCATCTAGAAAGAGGATTGATTCCTCCGTGGATAATTGTATACCTAGTAGGGTTATATTATGAAGTATCATTTAAACTTAGCGAATGAGTTTTAAAAACAAAGATTTAAAAGCTATATTTCATGTCCCTTTAAAAAGAATTTTTCCACTTTCCTGAGAAAACTGCTTTCTTGATATAATGGGGACTTATTGTGTGGACATGTGTAACTTCGGGTTCCTGAGTCGCATGTATGATTCGCGAGCAGGATGGCCCTGTATTTGTGTGTATTCGTATGAGCACCTGAATCGCAGGTATGATTCGCGAGCAGGCTAGCCTTATTATTTATGTATAACCGCGTCGCAAGATCGATTCACGAGCGGGGCAGATAGATGCATCTATGGTTCGGGTCGTTCGACCCTCGGCAGTGCACAATTTATGTTTATGTTGGTTCGGGTCGTACGACCCTCGGCATTGCTTGCGCATGATATTTACTGCGTAATTGCTATGATTTTGCCCGATTACTGGCCTGAAATATTAAGGTTTCAATTGAAATGACAGAGATTTAAAGTTATTAAAAATATTTTGGAAGAAGTTGTTCCTTCCCGATGATTAAATTGTTATTTGATTAAATCACCCATAATGATTAATTGTTGTTAATATGACGAAGGATTAAAGTGTTAAATGTGGAAAGAGTTGATAATAATTATTCCTGCTTTTAATAAATTTCCTATGATAATCATGCTTAGTGTCACATTTAAATATCCTAAATTGACTTTTAGTAAGTGTCTAATTTGACCTCTCGTCACTACCTCTCTGAGGTTAGGCGGACGAGTTACTGAGTACACGTTGTGTTTTTGTACTCATGCTACACTTGTTGTGAATTTTATTGCACATGTACTTTCATAGAAATGTGGAGGATTCAGAGACTTAGGTGAGCTGCATCATCCGGAGGCGATCCGCAGCTGACAGAGTCCCCTATCGTGCTGTATTTATTTCATTTTAAATTTCTTTGTCCACTTGTATTTCAGACAAGCTTTGTAGAAATTGTAAAATTCTTAAAAATTGCTCATGTACTTGTGACACCGGGTTCTGGGATGTGTTGGGTTATATTTGTTAAGGTGTAGTATTCAAACCATTGTTTTTAATTAACGGATTTTTATTTGGTAAATATGTAATAAAGTGAAAGAAAATAGTTTTATAAATGTTAAAACCGGAAAGTCATTTCAAATAATTAATGATTTGGCTTGCCTGACATTGATGTACGACGCCATCACGACCTTAGGGATTTTGAAGAATCTTTGTGCTTGTAATGCTTTTTTATCTTTTATTGAACCTTAAAATGTTGGTGAGGCTTTGTAGGATGCAGACTAGGTGAATGTAATGCAAGATGAACATAACCAATTTGGAAGTCAAGTTTGGAATATGGTACCCAGAGCCAAGGACATATAAGTAATTGGCACAAAATGGGTCTTTAGAAACAAACTTGACGAAGATGGAACAGTTACAAGGAACAAGGCAAGATTGGTGGTTCAAGGATATAGTCAAGAGGAGGGCATAGACTATGATCAGACTTTTTATCCACTTGCAAGATTGGAAGCAATTAGACTCCTTATAGCCGTTGCAGCTTACATGGAATTCACTCTCCATCAGATGGATGTCAAGACTGCCTTCCTCAATGTCTATCTAAAGGAAGAAGTGTTTGTCAAGAAACCTTTGGGCTTTGAAAGCAAGGAATATCCTGATCAAGTGTACAAGCTTGAAGGCACTTTATAGGATCAAGCATGCTTCAAGAGCATGGTATGAAATATTGTAAAAATTCTTGCTTGAGCATGGATACAAGAGACGTAAAATTGATACTACCTTGTTCCTAAAAGAAAAAGAAAAAGATCTCTTGGTAGTTCAAGTATATGTTGATGATATAGTCTTTGGAGCAACTACTGATTGGTTAAGTAAAGAATTTTCTAAACTAATGAGGAGTGAATTTGAAATGAGTATGATGGGTGAGCTTAATTTCTTTTTAGGCTTAAAAATTAAACAAAATTCAAATAGAACTATGATCCATCAACAGAAGTATGCACAAGATTTTCTTAAAAGGTTTAAAATGGAAGATTCCAAAGAAATTGATACTCCTATTGCAACAGCCACAAAATTGGATATAGATGAACCTGGTTCATCTGTTGATCCGAAGATGTATAAGGGAATGATTGGCTCTTTCTTATATCTTACTGTTAGTAGACCTGACATCGTTTTCAGTGTAGGCCTTTGTGATAGATTTCAAACAAATTCAAAGGAGTCTCACTTGAGTGCTGTCAAGAGGATCTTGAGATACCTAAAAGGAACCACTGCCATTTGTCTATGGAAACTTAGTTGGATATGCTGATGCTGATTATGATGGTTTTCTTGTGGATTGAAAGAGCACCTCAGGTATGACACACTTTCTTGGCTCATGTCTTCTGTCTTGGGCCACCAAAAATAAAAATTATGTGGCCTTATCTACTGCTGAAGATGAGTATGTTGATGATACCTCATGTTGTTCTCAATTATTGTGGATCAAGCATCAATTAATGGATTTTGAAATTGATGTAGGTTGTATCCCCATCTTTTGTGATAACACTAATGCAATTAGTATGACCAAGAACCCGGTTCATTAGAAAAGAACTAAGCACATAGATGTTAGGCATCACTTTTTGAGGGACAACTATAAAAAGGGTTTAATCACTGTGGAATTTTTTGTTACTGACAAGCAAATAGCTAACATCTTTACAAAAGTTCTAAGTAGAGATCACTTTGAAAGGAACAAGTTAGAATTAGGGATGATTAAGATTACCTAAAAGGAACCAGTTCTAACTCAAAAATTGGTTAGACAATTTGTGAATTTTGTACATAATTATATTAGATTTTGCTCAGTCTCTTACTTTCACTAGTATACTCTTATGCCATGTGCTAAAATGTCTCATTAAACTCTAATGATATTATCTTTATTTTCTTGGAAAATTTAGACTTACACAAGAGAATTCACAGTGAAGAAATTGGTTCATCAATTTTACATGGTATGTACTCTCCACTCTGCATATTTTGAAATAATTATATTTGGATCACGATCAAAAGGAGAGTTCCATTTAATCCTAACCTCTCTCGAGCTTACCCGTTACAAAAAGAACCATTTTCACCCAAGGAGATGTAACGACCCGGATGATCGTTTTGTGAGTATTAGCCTCAACCCCCTATTTACTGCTTCCCCTGTATCCTTTTATGCTTGCCGGGAGGATTTATTTTGGTTTCGGAGTGAATTGGTACACTTAGTCCTTAAAATGGAAGCTTAAGTTCTAGGAATTTGACCGTAGTTAGAATTGTGTGAAGACGAGTCTGGAATAGAGTTTCATCGATTACATTAGCTCCATTGTGTGATTTTGGACTTAGGAGCGTGTTCGAATTCTGTATTGGAGGTCCGTAGATGAATAAGGCTTGAAATGACGAAAGTTGGATTTTTGGGAAGTTTGATCGGGAGTGGACTTTATGATATTAGGGTCGGAGTCCGATTATGGAAGTTTGAGTAGGTCCGTAATGTCAAATGTGATTTGTGTGCAAAATTTGAGGTCAATCGGATATGTTTTGACAGGTTTCAATATCGTTAAAAGTTTGAAGTTCTAAAATTCATTAAGCATGAATTGGGGTGTGATTCCGGTTTTTAGCGTTGTTTGATGTGATTTGAAGGCTCAACTAAGCTCATATGATGTTTTAGGACTGGTTAGTATAATTAGCTGAGGTCCCGGGGGCCTCGGGTTGGTTTCTGATGGTTAATAGATCAATTTGGACTTAGTGTTATAGCTGAAGCTTCAAAAGTTGTTGGTGTCTGGTTTCCTTCTACGCGTTTGCGAAGGTTCTCCCACGTTCGTGTGGTGGAGTTTGAGTGTTGCTGGATATTTACTTTCGCATTCATGATGTAGGTCCCGCATTCATGAAGCACTCAGGTCTTAGGTCTATGCATTCGCGATAGGGACCTCGCGTTCGCGTAGAGGAGCTGGTCTGATGGGTCACAAGGATTTTTAGCCTAGGCGATCGCGTGCTGGATCACGCGTTCATGAAGGGTCAAGATGGAAAAGCTTCACGTTCGCGTAAGAGGGAATTTTGGTCAGTTAATTTTTATGCTTCGCGAACGCGAGGCACATTCCACATTCGCGAAGAAGAAAAGACCTGGGTAGACTTTAAATTTTAAAATCGAGGGTTTTTATCCCATTTTCATTTTGGGACCTAGAGAGCTAGGTTTGAGGCGAAAATTAAAGGTTTTCTCAAAGGAAACAATTGGTTATTGATTCTTACCTCGTTTTTGGTTATATTATACTAATCTATCGTTAATTTCATCATTTATTTAAATTTTTGGGTTGAGAAGTTTGGGGAAAAAGTTGGAAAGTTCTTCAACCAAATTTTGGGGTTTTGATTGATATTTTGGTATTGGATTTCAGTAATTTTGGTATGGGTTAACTCGTGGTTGAATGAGTGTTTATATTTTGTGACTTTTACCCGATTTTGAGACGTGGGCCCGGGTCGACTTTTTGGGATAATTTTTTAATTTCTTGTTAAAGTTTTGATTTCATTAATTAGATTAGTTTATTATAGTTATATTTATGGTATGAAATTTGCTTTTGGCTAGATTTAGGCCATCCGAAGTCGAAAAGTCGATGAAATGGCATTCTTATTGACCGATTAAGCTTGTTAAAGGTATGTGGCTTGCCTAACCTTGTGTGGGGGAAATCCCCTTAGGATTTGGTACTATTGTGACAATTCTATGATATATGAGTGCCGTGTACGCGAGGTGACGAGTGCGTACGCGGGCTAATTGTTGAAAATTCCATTTTTATTGAACGATATCATGTTAAATCTTAAATAAGTCATCCCAGCATGTGTAGTTATCCTGGTTAGCCTAACATCGTATGTCTACGGGTCTTAAATACTTATTTGAAATCTATACAACATGCTTAGTTGAATTCCTGCCTTTTCCTTGGTTTGTATCTAGTCTTAAACTGTAGGATTTCTGTCACGACCCAAAACTAACTATGTCGTGATGGTGCCTATCGTGGTACTAGGCCAACCGACAAATTACCCAAGAAACACATTGATATTTCATTTCCAAAGATAATCCAAAGTTATTCATTATAAAACCTTCGAAATGGAGTTCAAATCAAAACAAAAGTGCGGAAAAGAAAAGCCCGACATAGGGGTGTCACTAGTCATGAGTGTCACACCTCCTTTTTTCACTACCCCCAGATTAATAAAGGCAATAAGGGAGTTTTTTCCAATTAAAGTGACATTATTCGAATTTGGGATTTATTTTAGTTTCAGAGTCGCCACCGGGATTTTTGACGATATTCCGGGACACGGTTTATTTATTAAAAATCCCAAACCGAGGAAATTTAGACTCTGTTTTAAGTCGTCTGCGTACCAGAAATCCGAGTAAGGAATTCTGTTAACCCGGAAGAAGGTGTTAGGCATTCCTGAGTTCCGTGGTTCTAGCATGGTCGCTTAACTATTAATATTTGGCCTAAATTATCTGATTGTTTACGTGTTTTAGCCTATTGTGCATTTAGCCATTTTACTTTTAACTGCTTTTAGTATTTATGGATTTATCTTGAAATAAGTCACGATGGCGTGCACTTATTTGTTTTTGGACACATTATAACTACGCCACATGAAATGCACCCGCAATTACAACGTGTGATTTTTATTATAGTTTGAAGTTGAAGATGGGGACAGGAGTTGTCGCACCTGAGTGTGGACTACGTGGTCAAGATTATGGTCATGACGATTTTATAGTGCCTATTTGAGGAAAAGTTTTCTATTTTTTTGAAAGAGCGTTTTAGTTTTAAGATCGATTAGGACGTTTATGGATTTATCTTGGACAAGTTACGATGGCGTACACTTGTTGTTTTTGAGCACATGGCAAAACTTCACATGGAATGCACCCGTGATTGTTATGTGCATTTTTATGAGTTGTTTAGAGTTAAGGGTCGGGGGCATGAGTTGCCACTCCCGAGTGTAGGTTATGGTAGTTTTGGAATAATATTTGATTCTTTGTCAAATTTCAATCTAAAGGGGAATGATTCTATCTATAAGGTATGTGAAGATTGTCCAAAATTAAACTTAACTAAAGGACAAGATTTTTAGGCTATGGCCATATTTTAGCCCATTTTACCATTTAACTCTTTGGCCAATCCTAATTGTGACTAATTTTTCTATTAGGGACTACTAGTTTAGGAAAACCAAATAAGTCTTAATGATCTTTACCTTTCGGTTTCATAATAATAAAAAAAATATGGTAATCTAAATACATGTTCATTCATACATACACTTATGAGCACAACACAACAGATTTTCTGTTTTTATTCTTTAGGCAGCCTAAACATAAATCCAAAATATTTGTTAATTCTGAAATGGGTTGACAAGGTAAAATCATGCTACTTTCAGAACTTTTGCAATTTTTCTAACAAAGGATTGAACCACAGGCAGTCTTATTAATTTTGAGACAGTGATTCTTATCAATTTTAGACAAACTGATCTCATGTTTCTAAAGGCTTTAAAATTCACACATGTATACATTGATTTCCGCAGATTTACAAGACCCACGATAATTTGAAGGTAATCTACTGATTCTATCCATGTTGAGACTATACTGAATTTGAAATAAACATCTTTTCTAATAAAAGTCCAAACGGGGTGTTTTTACATACGTTCTTAATATCATTTGCAGAACAAAAAAAAATGTAAACTCA
The DNA here is from genome assembly GCA_005239505.1 of Nicotiana paniculata. Taxonomy (NCBI): domain Eukaryota; kingdom Viridiplantae; phylum Streptophyta; class Magnoliopsida; order Solanales; family Solanaceae; genus Nicotiana; species Nicotiana paniculata. Next base: position 33,036 of record ML331836.1, read on the forward strand.
AAATTTCAGGGACATGAATAAAATTGAAATTAAGCGTACAGTCCAGTCTTAAATTACATTACAATGAAAGCTCATGAAAATACAGGGAGGGGGTTATAACTTGACTGCCACTATACACTTTCCAGAATGAAAGAAGCTAAAAATAAGATTCTAACTAATTTGCTGACTCGAAGCTCCCTTGAAGCCTTACGTTTAAGCCTTCTCTATGGAATCTGTGAACACCCCAATTGATTGAGTGTTATGCAACTACCAGGACCAAACTGACCATGGAAAGGTCAATTTTAATTATGATAATGCTTGTGTTCGAACCATATTGCCTGGCAGAATTATTTACGCACTTTCTCCGGGGTGAATGTGATCATAAGAGGATTAACTCACCTCTGGACTTGTATTTTTTATACTTGGGACCTTTAGCCCATATTAATTCCTTAAATTGATTACTTAGGCGTTTCAAGAGGATAAATTTGATCAGCATAAAGTATTCCAGATTTTCCTCTAGTGAGCCTTTGATTGTCCATTTTTACATCCTTTGAAAGGACAATTCCAGCAAGTTAACTACTGCTTATGCACTGTTATGAGACGACTTTGACTATCAAAGAGTCAAATTCATCTACCTTAGTGCTAACATTAACATAATTCTAAACTATATGGTACTATAATTATCTAGGCATTTTTAGGGGATGAATTTGACCATTCAAGGGTTCAAATTCCTCACCCATAATGCCCTTCTTAACTACATCCTTTATACTTTTTGGAGGGGTAAACTTCAGCCAACTAGTGTTTATGCACTACTATGGGGTGAATTTGACTATCAACCAGTCAAACTTATCTACCCTAGTGCTAATACTAACCTATCTAGAGACTTACTTGTTGAATCTCTTTATTGACCAAAGAGACTCAATTGAAAGCATATTTTGTGCACTCTTAGGGAAAGAATCTGACCATAGAAAAGGACAGATTCAGTCATCCTAGTGCAGATTGTTCTATCATTTGGAACTATGAATATTAACTAAACTGTCATTAGAAAACATACACCAACCAAAAAGTACCAATATCAAAACAGCATTTGTCACACTCACCGGTTCATTATCATACTAACAAACATCTATAAGACCACATTTATGTACAGTAAAAGAAACAGCCCTATTTATCAAGAACAACTAGCTTAAGCAATGAGTAAAAGAAGAGAGTTCCAATCCAGCATTTTATTGAGAACAAGAAGGGTTAATACATACCTTTTTAAGAGTAAAATAGTAGAAAATTGGACCAAATAAAGGTCAGATGCTAAAAAACTGGAGATCAACACAACAACTAACAGGAAACAAAACCAGCAGTAGAGAAGCCCAGAAAATGAGAGCTTGGAAAACCAGAAATTGAAGCAAGACCAGCAAGAAATACAGATTTCAATCGGATAAAATTTAAAACACAGAAAAACCAGTCAGCTTCTACCCAAGTTCAAGAATACCAAGACTGAAGAAAACCAGAGTTTTTCAGATATTTCTATACCTAATCGAGTGTTCTTTCAGTATAGGATTTCTACTGTGTGTGTATATAAAATTTCTGTATCCAGATTTTCAGCAGGGCCCCAGGTTCAAAAGAAGTGTCCAGAATATGTGAAAGGAAAGTCTATTTATAGGGAGCTCAAGGATGGATATGCTTTTGGCATATACCTTATCCAAAAGGCTGAAAAATCGTACTAATAGTACATAGGTCAGCTGTCAACCTTATCTTTGCGACAGCTGCCCCTATTCTAGAATATTCTTACTTATTAAAAGACCCCTTTATCCTTAAAATTCTGATTTCCTAAACTACATTACCTAATATACCCCCTTGGAGTCCCTAAATTTACCATTGGGTAATCAGGGTTAAACTTACTTGGGTTATTACTTGGACTTTGGTTAGTTAACCCTAGCTTACTACTTAACTAGGATCATTAGGTATTAACTCTGGTTTAACTTGTTAATTAATTTAGGCCAATTAGCTTAATTCCTTAACCTAAGTTAACTGATTCAATTTGGTTAATTCAACTCGATTACCTGAAATCAAAAACTTGATCAATTATTAAACTCAGGTTAACTAATTTGTTTTAGCTAATTAATCTTAACTAGTTATCCTGGACAGGTTTTAGGACTTAGTTAGTTGTTTAAGAGACTATTAGACTAGGTTAATCTATTAAACAAGTGATTATGGGAAATTATTGTTAACTAAATTAGTCTTGATAAGTCTAGGTTAAATCATGACCAAACATTGTTTTAGAACTGAGTTTTAGCCTAATTGGTTGATTGGTTTTCTAATTATTAACTGATTTCAACTTGTTTAGGATTTTGGTGATTAGTGAGAGTTAACTAAGTTGTTAGACTTAGTCAGTTTTCTTGTATTAAAGTCTGTTTAAGTTTCACTTGAGCCTAGGGGGAATTAGTTTGTTTAAGTTACTTGAATATGCCAATCTAACCTAAGAGTTGAAATTTAAACTATGATTAATTGGAAATTAACATATAATTGAGACTAATAACATAGGCAGCAAAATCAAGGCTAAATCAAACGACGACCTCAAACAAAACATGAGCAAAACAACTAATAGAGGATGTTTTACTTACAAGCATTTGCACATATGAATTTAGGGATTTAATCAATCAGTTTTTCATGCTCGTTTATTTACATTCACCAACATAAAGATGTCTGGAAATTAGCAGAGAAAGGAAACTAAACAAAAAACCTAATGCTAATCTTGGTCATACAAATTACTAAACTTGAACAGTTAAATCATACAAAATAGTGATAAAAACCTAAGCTAAATGCATTTGGGACTTTAAACTAAAAAAGAAAACATGAACAGGTAAAAGAAAACAAAAATCAGAAATAGTGATGTAATAAAGGAAAACAGTGAGTAAACTACGGCCTATTCATGCTATCAATCAAGAAACACATAGAAAGGAAGTGGGGGATACCCGTTTGAGGGATTTGGACGAACTACGGCGACTATCCGGAGTTTGGACGGACTACGGCGACCTCCAATAGTGACCTTTACTCACATGAATCGACGGCTCTCATCGAGAACCATCGACTCACGTAAGTTTGAGTCACATAGTCGCTTTGGATCATCTGCAACATGTTCTAGGGTTTTGACTGTTTCCTAGATCCGGAATTACTCTTAACTGGATGGTTAGTTGGGGGAATTGATAGTGGGAGGTGATTGAGGGAAGGGTGAGGATCATCTGGTGCGAATTTGGGGTTGAT
>ML331837.1:0-119637 GCA_005239505.1 Nicotiana paniculata
TACACTACGGGCAAGCATATGGTACGTCTTGTGTGGCACATGAATGTTTATTTCTGAGAGCGAAGGAATTCTTTTGATTTTGAGTTCCTAAGTGTTCTTAAATTTTATTGTGTGAGGAACTAGCTTTTTGATTTGGTGAGGGCACATGATTCATGACAGAAAGGTGATGTTGTGGACCTCTAAGTTAGAATAGTTAGTGAATTGTGAATAAACCATGGTATTTGTGAGTCGATTATTGAGGCGAGGATGTCACACCTTTGTGTTTGTAATGTTTTAAATATTCTTGGTATAACGTGTTAAGGGATTTGCGTAATAAGTTGTGTACATGAGTGTAGTTTGATTGCTCGAGGACGAGCAAAGGTTTAAGTGTGGGGTCTTGATGCGAGNTTGGAGATGGAAACGGAGCTAAAGGGATGCAAATACGTCGAAAAATACGCAAAAGGAGACATCCGGGCGATAGCCGGGCGATAGAGCCCTACAGCCTGACCCTACCTGGCGTTACCCAAGCCTTAGGGCTGAAACGCCAGCCCTACCCTGGCGTTAGCCAGGCACTAGGGCTGAAATGCCAGCCCTAGCCTGGCGTTAGACAGGCCTTTGGGTCCAAACGCCCAGGGTTCCCAGTTTCAGTCAAATCCGAGTTTTGATGAGTTAAGTGTTTCCCGGTTGAAATAAAAGTCTCCTACATGGTTAGGGTTCGCCCTAAATATATAAATAGACTCCTAAAACACAACTACAAGGAGAGATTGGGGATTCGACGAGATTAGAGAGAATACGGACGGCAAAACATCGATTTGTACAGATTTTCTTCATTACTTTGTAGTTTAATTATGCAAGTTATTTTGGGTTTTATTCTTATGAATTTATTTAGATAACTTCTTTAACCTAGGGTTTTGGTAGAACCCGTTGAGGGATAAACTTATTGTGTTATTAATCTAGTTCTGATTGGTTGATTAATCTCTAATTGTTCAACTACGTTCTTGTTGTAGTTAATTGAATGGCCATCAATTAGCTGTTCCTATTTATTATGTAGCTACTTGAGAGAGACTGCATATTTAGAGACAAAAGTCATAACCGAGGGTTTAGAGGTTGGATTAGAGATAACGATACCTTGGGTGCAATCTAAAGTGAACTGTNACAGTTGAGTATTCTAACAACTTGCTTGATACGTAAATTCCCTGTGGGATCGACTCTGGGCATAATACCCCGGATTATATTTGCAACGCCCGCTTAGTCTTCTACAAGACATAGTTGAGCGTGATCAGAACCCCAAATTGATATGCGAATATCATGATACCCACGGTTATAGGACCGAAGATTGAAGACAACTTCGAGAAGAGGTGGCCCGACTGATTAGCAAAGGATACCTTCGAGAATTCCTCGGAGGCCGAGCTAAAAATCAACTTCGGGAAAGAGAGGCAAACAAGAAAATTGAAACAAAAGAACCACGACATGTCATCCACATGATTATTGGTGGGGTCGACGTCCCTCAAGGGCCCATTTTTAAGCAAACGAAAATCTATTACTAGGGAAAAGAAAACTCGGAGCTACATACCTGAAGACGCCCTTTCATTCAGCGAGAAGACATCGAGACCTTGTCTCAACCTCACAATGAGGCAATGGTAATTTCATTTCTTTTCAATAAATCTCAAATTAAACGTGTGCTCGTGGATCCAGGTAGATCGACCAACATAATTTGATCGAGGGTGGTAGAGCAACTCGGGTTGCTCGACCAGATCATACCCGTCTCTCGAGTCCTCAATGGGTTCAACATGGCAAGCGAAACAACAAAAGGAGAAATCATCCTCTCGGTCAACGTAGCCGGCACAATTTTGGATACCATGTTTCACGTCATCAAAGGTGACATGAGGTAAAACGCATTGCTTGGAAGGCCATGGTCCACAATATGAGGGAGGTGCCATCAGCCCTTCACCAAATGATGAAGTTCCCTACGAAGGATGGAGTAAAAATAGTATACAGAGAGCAGCACGCAGCAAGAGAAATGTTCGCAGTACACGATGTGGCACCAACACCTTCTACATCGAAGGAGCCAAAAAACAAGCGAACAACCGAGTAACAATCACAAACTACATCCTCTTGTCTTCTCGTTGCAAAGAAGCTTGAGAGATATTTTCTTACCCAAAGCTTCCCACAATCGGGCCTCACAGCGAAGTAGTTCGTCCTTGAGTTTGTCAAAGACCTGCGAAAGAAAAACTTCAGTTCAAAGAATGAAGATTCATAGATAAAAAGCCGTCAAGGCCGATCATAAATCACCTCGGAATAGAGCCGCTGGGCCTCCGTAAAAGTTGAACATACATCTACCGGCTTGACCTCGTCAGCCCCAGGTGAACCGCTCTCAATAGGGGTATGGTCACTCGAAACCTCAATTGGCCCAGGCAGCCCCTGGTCCGGAGCATCCATCGAAGTACCTTCGAGGGTAGAAGTAGACGATGGTGGAGGACTCTTGATTTCTCTCTCTCTCGGGGAACCCCTTTTCCGAAATGAGAAGTCCTAGGCCTGGAAGGACCGACAATCTCGGAAGGGCCCCCGGCCCGGGCCGTAGACAAAGAATCATCATCACCAGGGGAGCCGACGTCTGCAGAATGACCGACTTATATAAATCTCTCCTCAGCAACGACATCTCCTTTATGCCTCCGAGAAGGCCTTGCCTCATCAAGAATTTCCTTATCTATAGAGGATCTTTTTCGATTATTGTCCACCCTCGGGCTTTCCCTCTCCTTGAGGGGGCACGACCTCATTTCGGAGAACCCACCAACACCTGTGGCATCAGAGTTAGTACACACAAAAAGTAACATTCATCGAAAGGGATACCACATGACTCATACTGTGGTGCTTTGCTTCTCATCTTCCCCTTGAGAGATCACGCCATTTGCGCTCATCATATCTCGAGGAAGCTGCCAACTTCCGAGTCTAGTCCGTAAGATCAGAGACCTCCCCGGGCATCCATGGGACCACTGAAAAGAGAAAAATAAACACTCTTATAAGTTGATGACGACAAAAGGCACTAAGGCGCGACGTGGTGCTTACGTTTGAAGTTCCATTTTTCAGGAAAAGGCAGGAACTCTGCTGGAATGATGTCGACGGTCCTCACCTGAACAAACCGACTCATCCATTCCCCATGTCGGTCCTCGTCATCGCTGGCAATAAAAGTCCTCGTGGACCGACGTCCTAACGCAATCAGGCCTCGACAATGCTGAGGCCGATATAACCTAACGAGGTGGATGAGGGAAAATTCAAGCTCATCCTTTTCAGTAAAATACCTCATCATCAGCATTATCCGCCAAAATGACGGGTGAATCTGTGCCAGGTTGACTCGGTACCTTTTACATAACTCGAGCACGAGTCGGTCGAGGGGGCCTAATGTAAATGGATACGTGTACACGGTCAGGAATCCCTCTATATAATTCATAATGTTTTCTTCTCGAGAGGGTAGCTGCAGCACCACATTTTCCCCCCAGCCGCAGTCTCTCCTCAAGGCCTCGAGGTGGTGTTCTTATAACGATCGAACGAACCTCGAGGCATGCTCTCGATGGACCAGGGCATCGTAGGGTTTCTCTATTGCAAAGTCCTTTTTTCAGAGCAAAGCAGTACGAGGTTATCTCGCCATACACCGGCGGTGTACCACCGACCGGGATAGGGGCAGAGGAAGAATTTCCCTTTTTTTGGTGAGCATATTCGGGCGCGGAAACCATGGTTACTCAAAGCAGAGGTAAAAAGGGAGGGGCGGAACCATTTTCGCAAATATGGAAAATGAATGAGAAAGTTGAAAGAAAAGGTGAGGTTTTTTCAAATGTGCAAGAGCTAGAATGAAGGAGAATCAAGAATATTTATAGAACGAAAGATGGCCAACCAACTGCCTTAAAGGCCATTCAATTTCTGACAAGTCGTCATAGCATTTGGGGAAATGTACTGGTGGGGTCACTTCACGGTCACGTCACATAAATGATACCGTCGTGGAGGGTTCGAGGAATCAAAGCTCACAGGCCGACCTAACCTTGAGAAGGTGCCCGATCTCGAGGAGACCTCCTATTGCAAGGACGAGTCCCGAGGAAACGAAGAATCGGAGCATAAAAGTCATATTGTGGGGAAAAGGTTACGAAACTAAGTTTATGCAAAATATGACAAGAATGTTATATTTCCAAAAATATATTAACACAAGTATTTTTTACAAGAGTTCCGCCGAAGGGTCCCATGTACAAAAGGAAGGAAAAATCAAAAAAGGAAGAAAAACTACTCTATGCCTCCACCGCTGTCCGAGCCACTTTCGGAGCCTTCGTTCGATGTACCCGGCATTGTCAGTTCCTCCTCCAGGGCTCTGGCTTCTTCGATCTCGGCAGAGAGATCGACACCTTTGGCACTCACTTCCTCGAGGGTCTGCCTCTTGGCTTGTGCACGAGCATAGGCAACCGCCTGAGTTAGCTTCAACTCAACCTTCTCATATATCTCCCTTGCCCATTCATTTGCAGCAGCGGCATCCCTCTTGTACAAGGAAACATATTCATTGTCCTCGACCTTGGCCGCAGATAGTGCAACAGCCTCCTCCTGAGCACCTCGGAGAAGATCTTGGGCCGAGGATAGCTTCCCACGAAGTATCTCCCTCTCCGAAGCCGCGGTATCACTTAACCGAGCCAGCTCCATGACTTCGGCGTCCTTAGCCACAACCTCTTCTCGAAGCCGCTCCACCAGGGCATCCTTCTACTTAATTTGAGTAGCAGAAAGCAAGTTAATCACCACTAAGTGTTACGACTAAAAAGTGAGAATGTGGACACTAACATACCTGCTCAGAGAAATATGCCCTATCCCGAATTTCTCTCTCCAAGATCGTCCGAAGGTCGGTCAGTTCCTCCTCTCTTAGAGCGTACAAAGCCTCGAGCTCGACCGACCCCGCCTTAAGCTTATCAAGCTCCTTTCCACGATGAGTCAACTCATCTTGCAACTTGGAGAAGGCCTGGTCATATAGCTTCTTGACCTGCAACACAAAGAAGGGAAATCAGAAAATGAAAATAGAAGATCAGAGAATAAGTATATTGTTCTCAAAAGTCACCTTCTTTTGGAGCCTCTCGGCTTCCTCGAGGGCAACTGGGGCATCGAAATCAGTCTCTTCGTCCACCCCCTCGAAGTAGTTTCTGAATGCATCATCCTCGCCACGAGAGGTCTCTTGACCGGGGACACCCCTAACTTGATCATCCCGTATCTCCCCTGGAGAGAATGGCGGGCCCGAATGAAGACCACCAACGATGTCGGCCTCCATCGAGGTTTCTTCCCTACCTCGGAAAGCTTCATTAGCAAGCCCCCCGAGCTCCTCAACATGAACTGTGCCATGTTCGATGAGCGTTTTGAGGATTGCGTCCAAACCCTCCTCGAGGGTCTCCTCTACAAACAGCGGGCCCACATCGGCCGCCTCAAGCTAAGTAGGCGACCCCTCAACAGCCCTTGAAGCCTCAGCGATTCGCTTTGCCCTTTATACCAAAGGGCAGACATCACCGCGCTCCTCTTCGGTCCGCAGGCTCTCAACGGCCGTCGAAGACAAGACCGTAGCATCGGTCTTAGGCCTTCGAGTCTTTGGCCTCTTTGATTTTGGGGACCCCGCCGGGGCCTCTTTCTTCCTCTTTTTATCTTTGGTGGCCTTTGGGGCCTCTTCCTCACCAGGTGGGGGTGGCCTCATCAACACGCCTTCACCAAGGCCTGCACAAATAGATCATGTTAAAAAAACATCATCATCAAAAATTCTCACAAAGAATGTGAAAGCAATAACAACAAGAACGTACCATGGTTCTTGGCCTGCCATCGTGTTTTGGCCAGCTCGCGCCATACACGTTCATTGTATGGGAAAGTGGAGTTTAAGCGTTTGATCCACCCCGGAAGGTTCTGAACCGCACCGTGGAATCAAACAGTGGGTACACAATTAAAAGAAAATCAGACGAAAGAGAAAGGGACAACGAAAGCATGCTCGATTCAAAGGAACTTGCTTCATATTCCACTCCTCCAGGAATGGCATTCTATCAACAGGGATGATATCCGAGGTTCCGACTCTGACGAACAGGCTCATCCATCCCCGATCTCTATCCTCGTCGTTGCAGGCGAGGAACGCCTTGGTGGATCGACGGTGTAATTTAATAAGGCCCCCATGGAAGAGTCTAGGGCTATATAGCCTGATCAAATGGTCGAGGGTGAAGGTCATTCCCTCGACCATATTGGTAATATGGCGAAACATATATACAATCCTCCAGAACGAAGGATAGATCTTACGGAGTGTCAGTCGGTATTGGTGACAAAATCAAGAATCACCGGGTCAACTGATGGAGAAGAAGAATCGACGGGGCCTAGGTGAAGGGATATGTGTATACGCTGAGAAAGCCAGCCTTGTGCGTGACTATGCTCATCAGCCGTAGGGATCTCTACTCGGGCTGCCTCCCCACAGTGACAGTCAAGTTTCACCCTCTCAATATTTGATACTACACTTATGTATCGTGACATGGGCTCGCATCGGCCCGGGGTAGATGGGGGTTTTCAATTGTAAAATAAAAAATGGTGTCGAAAGGGCCGGGGAGGCATTGCTCGATTGTAGGAGGGGTCTTTGATTTGCTCTTAGACTGGCGTGATGTAAAAGAAACCCCCTCCTTTTGAGGAACCCTTTTTGAAGTCTTTGCCATGGTAGCTATCGAGTTTTGAAGTGAGAAGATGGAAAAAACGTGAGCAGCTAGAATATAAGAAGAGAGAACACTTTGTTAAAATCTGAAGGTTTGAAGAAGAAGATGATAAATTATGAAGAGACAAGTAATTGTAGTATTTATAAGGGCCCTTTGGGCGAGCTTGAAGAGGGAAAGTCGAACTTGTGACAGTTTGTGGACTTCTCGAGAATTGTGATTGACAGCGACCTCTGCACAGCTTTTCGTGTCACAATCATTTAATGCTCTGAAGGGGCTGACGTCATAGTAGGAGTGTCAAAAGGGCGAAAGGTCAAAACCATTTCTTATCTCTTCATTCTAAGAAATGCGGCGACTATCTGTATACGGCTAATATCGGAGAGCCCGATTTCATTGCCACTTCGATGAAGATGACGGGTCGAAGGCCCGAGCTCGACATCGAGGGGCACATCGAGGGTTATCGACCTCGAGGCAGTACAAACCAAGGGTCGACATGAAAAGGCAGAAAATCCGCAAGGGGCACATGGTTAAAACTGACAAAGTGCACAAACTAGTACACGCCCGTACCGTGGCATTAAATGGTTGTACCAGTCATTTCTCTTTACATTAAATAGCTATACCAGTTATACTTTTTTTTTTGTAATGATTACACATGTACTGTGTGGGGATTCCCCTTCTTATATAAAGGGGACCCTTGTCACTTTGTAACACACATGATATTCAATAGAAGAACAACAACATTCACTGCTCTCCAACTTAAACATTCTCTACAACTATTCTATTAATTTATTGCTTCTATTTATTGTGTTTCATTTATAGTTCTTCATTTTCACGGTAAACATCTGTATCCCACAATCATCCCTATATAGACGTTATGCAGCCACTAAGCAGAATAAAAATTTGAGTTAATACTGTAACTATTACAACTAATATACTACTACGTATTAATTCTAGCTTATTGATATCGTTTATATGATATTTTTTTCTTGCTTCCATTGTCTTCGTTTATCAGCTAAGTTAAGCGAAAAACTTCCATTCATGTCATTTTAAAGTCTGCCCCCTTTGCTTTTAGTGTGATAGTGTCTTCAATCATCGTACTTCCTGCGTTTTAATTTACATGAGACATGAAATTTAAGAAAAAATAAAAATTTGTAAAATTTGTGGTCCTAAATAAGTTAAAAATGGGACCAGCATATTTATGTGATTATAAAAAATTCTCATTAAAGATAGATTGTAAATTTAAGTTAAATTGTTATCAAATTAGAAAGGAGTCATTCTTTTTGAAATGAACCAAAAAAAAATAGATTCACATAAACTGAAACAAAGAGTAACTCATAACTATATATCTCTGCATTTTACGGTATTTTGCTTTCATCCTCCATCACTTGCAATAATTTCTACTTATCCAAATTTTTATAATTACACATTTATTTGTACATTAAGTTAAACTCCCGTTTGGCCATAACTTTGTTAATATTTTTTCAAATTTTTTGAAAACATTGTTTGATCATGCAATATGATTAATCGTTGAAAGAAAAAACTCAAGTTCTCTTTTGGGTAAAATTTTTTCTTTTACTCATAAAATTTTAATTTTTTTCAAATTAAATACGTATTCAAACATAATTTTAACTTTTAAAATATAATTTTTTAATATAATTTTAAGTTTCTATCAAATTTATATCCAAACGATAACGAAGTTGTCCAAAATTAACCTTAAACAATTTTACATAACATGAATTCTCGAATTGTTACGGAGTGTGCAACTCGTGAAACTTTCCATTGAAGAAGGTAAAATGGGTTTGAAAAGCAAATATATAATGTTGTACATAAGCCAATGACGTGTTAGCTCTGGGAATTGCCACCCTTTTTGAAAAGGCATATTTTCTGGTGGGTGGAGTTTGAACTTTAATCCATCCATGATTTTTCTTTCTTTCTGCTGTCACACTTTTCCAACCTCATCTTCCCTTATCCAAACAGAAAAAATTGTGTTGCGTCATCATATTTTTTTCCAGTTTTCTACTCGGTATTAGATATTGCTTTGAGCAAGAGGGGAAGCAGAAATTTTTGTAAGGAATATTCAAATTTATAAAAGTACAAAATTGATAACTTTAATTATTATACTTCTAAATAAGATATAATTTTAGTCTATTAATTTTATTGAGTCTTAAGTTAAAAAAGGAATTAAAAGATAATTTATGTTAAGTAATTTTATTCTTTTCTACTTATCAATTTTCTCACAAAATTAATATATATATATATTAGACAAAAAATATTGATGAAGCGTGTCGCATGACACGCTTCGTTATGCGTGCATCCGTCCCTGGCCTTAAGGCCCCGATTAGTTCGAACTCATATATACTTTGTAGAACTCATTACATGAAAAACCGATCTCTATTAAAAAAAATCTAGAGTAAAAGTGCAAATTCAAGATTTTTAATTGGTGATAGAGGAATCTTATCTCATGCACAATCACAATGTAGTGTTTGATGGAACTACTCATAATCAATGCAGCAGCAGCAGAAATTTAAATGACATCGATCTCAATTCCCACAGCTGCTTATCTCAGTGTTGTTTTTTTCTTTTAGGGAGCATTTCACATAAACTAAGTCCCTTTAGAAGTCGGTCCAAAATCCTACTCCCCTTTCCACTTATCTTCTATTCTTACTTTTGTTCACACTTTTTTTCTTCTTTTCTTTTTCTTGAAAATCAATTGATTAATCTTCAAGTTGATTAGTTTAAATCAATCTTATTATCTCTAGGTTGTAAACAATAGCTATGTATGTATAGTTGTAGACTTTCTTTATTGTGTCCGAATAGGTAAGTGGATATGATTTCGAACTGCAAGGTCTAAACATGTGTGTGTTTGTGTGTATTTTTTAGGAAATTAAAGAGCATAAACATTTTTGATTTGTACGATAACTATCATCTTTTTATTAATTGTTTAGTCAAAGTTATTGCATCATTTTTTAATATTAGTTGGATAATTTGCATAATATTATATTAGGAGATTGGAATGATTTAGGTGTAATATTGTACATCTGATATATGTTCATATACCTATTACGAAGGTAATAATGACGTCCCTTGTCCCTTGAATTTCTTTTAGTTTCTTTTCGGAAGTAATATTTGTTATAGAGTGTTGTAAACATCTTCAAATGGGACTTGAAGAGCTTCTTGAATTGTTCAGAGCCAAAATTTATCTATAATTAAAAGGAGGAGAAAAAACATTCTCAATTCGTCAAGTGACATCATCAAAATATGCCACCCGGCACTTAAGAAAAAATTCTCCAAAAAAATAAGAGCTATAAGATTATTTATAAAAAAACGACTTCATAATTTCAGATTTTTTTATTTATTAGAAAATTAAATATTCTTATTTATAAAAAAAATGAACTGATTTTAAACAAACATTTTTTAGTCTTTAACTTTAGAAAATAAATTTGATTTATATTATTGTTTAAAATTACAAATTAAACATTGAACATTTTAAAACATACGTTTTACTCTTTAAAACATACATTTTATATAATTGATTCAAAATTATTTGATCAACTACTTTTTTTAAAGAAAAGAACCTTATTTAATTCAAATTTCATATTTCTTTAATTTTAAAATTTTAACTGCTTTTAACCATACTTTGTTTACTCCTTAACCTTTAAAAAAGAAAACTGATTTATATTATTTAAAATTTCATAATTAGAACCCATTTTTCCTTAATTTCCTATGCAAAACCTACCCTAAGGATAATGGACAGTGCTCAACGCCTCAACCATACGATTGAAATTCACGCACGACCGAAACTCATAAAATCATATGGAACTGCTTCAAACTGGCGGCCAACTTTCATTTCTCCAAGCTGATAGTCCGTTCTTAAATTCAAATATTTCGTACTGCTATCAAAAATACAAGAAAACATGCAGTTTCTGCAAAATATGGCTACTCACAATGATTTGATCAAGAATATAATAATTTTGAAAATGCAATAAAAGTTGAAAGTTCGAGGTATTTGACTGTGGGGAGTACCTAGTCGTTATAATTCAGACGCTACTTTGTCGATTGAGTTGGTTCTATAAGATGAAAATGTATTAATAATTTGTTATTGTCTTATAATACATTTTGCTAACTCTGTTTTTAATTTGTATTTGTGAATATTCATGGGATAATTAGTAGCAAAAAATCCGATTGAAGTATCTGTGTACTATACATATGTATCCTCAAATATGTTTCTCAGTATCACGTTTTGCTTCTCTATTTTTTAATTTGCAAATCTGGATTATTTGCTCTACTCTTCATATATTTTTTAATTTCTATGTATATATCCATGGGATAATCAGTAGCAAAAATCCGACTGAAATATTTGTGCACTAGACATATGTATTCTCAAATATGTTTCTCAGTGATATACTACAATATGTATCGCTGTTTTTGCTTCTCTGTTTTCTAATTTGCAAATCTGAATTTTTTACTTTGCTCTGCTCTTTGTATACTTTTTTAATTTCTATGAACGTATTCATGGGGTAGTTCCTCTAATAGCCTGGATCAAACCATCTATCAACAAAGTTTCTTTGTCTCTAATGAGTTAGCTAAGTGTGTTGTTCAAGTTAAAATAATTGACGAATTAGTGGAGTCCATGCAAGTGAGTGAACTATTTTATGTTATATTAATTCAAGATTTCTTTAAACTTAATAGTTATTCTATACACATCTGTTACAATGAATAGCACATACGCTAAGTCGTTGTGCAATAAAATCAAGATAATTGAATTTAGTTTGTTAGATTAATACATATATCGTAGAGTCCTATTTATCATGAATAGAATTGTTGTACCAAAAACTGTTTAACAATAATTCCTTTTAGGTTGTGTATTTTTATTAGTCAATAATATATATGTGATTAGAAGGTACCGACCATACAAGTCGGATGCCTCTATGTTGCCTTTAGTCATATCCTTGATTTCTCCAAGAATAAGCTTACAAGCGCACAAGCTAAAAGTGCAAAATGGATAGGATGGTACCTATGGGAGGCAACCAGAGAAGAAAAATCATCAACTTGAATTTTACATGATATTAAAAATAGTATCTTACTTAAGAGGGAATAATGAAGTGATAGTATCTTCTCTGTTGCTACAATTTTCTTGCCGTTGAAAGTTGGATTCTCTATATCCATGATTGAATTAATTGACAAAGTTAGCGTACCTTCTCTGTTGCTGCAATTTTCTTACCGTTGAAAGTTGGATTCTCTTTGGTTGGACTGTTTGACTGGGAATGTGTCATGAAAATTCTAGTTTTGTTCCTCTGTACCCTTTTTATGGGCTATAATAGAGAAATGTTTTGGAATGGTGCAATTTATTGTATTGGTGAATGCTTCTCTATTTACTTTGATTCTAATTCAGAGGGAAAAAATATTTATAAAAATATCACCAAGCCTCGATGAATCTTTTTCCATCACTATTTCTCAGTCATAATTTATCCGCCATGAAATATATTTGATAGTTTGCGATTAATATTTAGAGGCATACATTTCAGGAACTTTATTCACCAATATGAATTTCTTAGAAGTAGAATAGGATTTTTCTGATATTCAAATTGGTGGTTATATACTGTGACAATTTAAAACTTAATTTAATTCTTTATTCTTCACTTACAACTGGTTGATTAGCTATTGTTTAGACATTCTTGCATAATACTACACTAATCACCACAACTATTACATGAATTCATTCGAGAAATCTACAAGTACAAGGATTACAATGTACTCCGCTTTGATGAGAATAAGTATGATGAATCCTTAACTTGAGTTGCTTCTCTTGATTACTATTCTATGCATTAACAATAAACTCATGGAACATCTTGAAGTGCCAGACTGAGCTCCTTATCAAATTTGGCAATTGATCATCCTCTTCTAAATGTAAGAGGATATGGAAACAGATAAATGTTAGCAATGTAAACTCTTCATGGATACGCAGATGATTGTTTAAGATGCTTTCAGATACTTAGAAAGAGCAGGCAACCTACACTTGGCATTTTCAAGCTCAATAAAGCTGAGATGCAGCGACTAAAGTTTATTTGAGCAATTTTCATTTTAAAGTTTCATGTGAACTACTGATTGGCTTAAGGATATGATGCCACAGTCGCAAAGGAGATGCAACACCAAGCGCATCACCACAAGTTATCAAATCTCTAGGGTAACAATCATTTTACTTCAAGTAATTCTATGTCAGTTGTGATACTTGCACAAGCCATACTGACCAAGTAAGTTTATTATGCAAGTACCACGCTGAACTTTAGGAGAACTATTCAAATATATGTTCATATATCTAAAGGACTTTTCATGATGTTTAGACTCTTAGTTTGGATTTGATGTTTCTATTTTCAAAGGTCACATAGAAGAGGTACATACCTATTCTTTGTTCTTTGCATTTTCTTCTCAATCTACAAACTCATGAATCATAAACTTTATGAAAATAACATGTCTTGAGTAAAATAATATTATATCTTTGCAGACACGTTGATACTACGATCCACTGGTGCCATTGGAAAGAGAATTTCCGGAAACACAATATATACAAAATAAGGTCCAGATTCTTTATACATTTATACATATATGCTTTTGAATTTAGTTATGATATTCTAATATTATACTTTGATTGAGCAAAAATATTAAATCTCTCTACAAACACATCAAAATCACGATCCGCTTATGCCGTTGGAAACAAGACTTCTAGAACTACAATATGCAAAAAATTTAGGTCTTGATTATTTGTATATTTAAACAGATATCCTTTTGCACTCAATTCTGAATTTCTGTCATTATGCTTTTTCCAGCTTTGCGCGACCATACTAAAAAAATCATATCTCTTTGCAGGGACGTCGAAACTACGATCCGCTTGTTCCATTAGAAAGAAAACTTATGGAGCTACAATAAATAAAAAGTTAAGGTCCAGATTATTTGTCAGTTAATGCAAATATGCTTTTGAATTCAGTTATAAAATTTTTATATTCTACTTTTCACATCTTTGTGTGTTATGACTAAAAAAATCATATCTATCTTGCATACACACCGACAACACTTTTGGCGATCGTTGCTGCTTGGTTGAGTTGAACACAAAAATTATGAAGGTGAATTTTGTAACTTTTTCTTAAATAGATAAAGTACCTCAATAAGGTTAACAAGTATTAAACATTATTCTATATATTTTTTTGTGTGCAGGTTAGTCATAAATGTGAAGATACTGTCAGTTAATACCATGCCTCAGAAAGAGTTTGTGTGCCAATTCAAGTGGTTGGTCAATTAAGTACTATTAGGTTTGTGTGTCAAATATTTCACAAAACCATCAAACTTGCCTCTCTACTAATTATTCTTTTTACTGCTTTGATAGAGGTTGCGCGCAAGTTGTCCATACACTACTGCTTCTTGAAGAGGTTCAAATATACTCTATTTTTTGTGTATCTCAACTCAAAAGCTGTCACTCCTCTTGCCTTAATTGTTCATTTGTAGATTCGTCACGTCCACTATACTCCTTGCCTCAAAGGCAGATGCAGACTTACATAATCTGTTAATGAGTCTGAATCTCTAATTTTAAAATATAATAGGTTTCAAGCTAAAAATATGCACTCATAAAGTTTAATTTAGGTTTCGTCCCTGCCTTATCTAAGGATGGTCTTGCTTGCACATATGTCAAGATGGTTAGTGACACTAATACGAGTGCCTATTCAATGGACATGTTTTGATTTAGCTGTTGCAACTAGGAATTCTTTTATGACTGATTCTTTCTCATATTACATAAACTTATGGCCCGGAATATTAAATTATAATATATTTCACTGCCAAGAAAATCGTGATGGCTCATGAAGTACATGATAAATATCGTCAAAGTCTCTTACATAAAAAACAAATAAGTACTCGAAATCAAAATTATGAAAATATTTTTACATAGAAATTTTGAAGCAGTTATTGGCAATTTTAATTTTAATGTTTATTTGAACCACCGATTGGATTCAGGATATGAGGCAGCAGTCAAACGAAAGCAGCTGAGGCTCGGAAAGCAGCGGCAACACCAACCACATCATCACAATTGATCAAATCTCTACGACCACTGTATTTTTTGAATTACTTCAACCACTTTTAAGTCAGATGATACTTGTTGAAGCCACCCTAATCAAGCAACTTTGCTATGCAGACAACAAACAGAGAAACCAAAACTAAAAAAATTAAATTCAATGCAATCATGGAGGATTTATCAATTCAAGCAACAATTTGATTGATGAATTCAAAGAAATGGCATGTAATCTAAGTATGCCAACAATATTTTTAGAAACGACTCAAAGAACTTCATCAATTTGTTTTTTGTTTTAATTCTTTTGAATGCGATCATTAAATTTTGTCTGCAATATACATCTTTTTGTAATATCTCTCCGCTCTTTTTTTCTTCGAACTAATTTGCACATCGCGCGGGTACATATACTAATAACTTTAAAAAAGAGGATCAACCAAACACATCTAATAGCAAAAAAAATCAATCTCAAAACAAAATAAATGTGCAAGGTTAATATTCATATTTATAATTAAATTATCAAATTTTGCCTGCATAAATGTAGTCATTTTAAGAAATTCACATTGTCAAACAATTTTCAAAGAGAGTAATGAAAAAAAATTTATAAAAAAAAAAAAAAAATACTACATTAACCTCTAAAGAATTATGTAACGATTCGGCTGGCCGTTTCGAGAGTTATATCCCCGTTTCCCCTATTTTCTGCTTTTTTTGTTCTTTACAACTGTATTAATCTTACCGAGTTTGTTGGTTCGGGTCCGTAGTGATTTCAGAGTGAATTGAGACTCTTAGTTTCTTAATTGGAAGCTTAAGTTGGAAAAATTGACCGGATGTGGACATGTATGTAAACGACCTCAAATTTAAATTTTGATGGTTCCTTTAGCTTCGTTAGGTGATTTTGGACTGCAGAGCACGTCCATAATGTGATTTGGAGGTCCGTAGTAGAATTAGGCTTGAATTGGAGAAAGTTTGAAATTTGGAAATTTTTGTCGGTAGTGAAAATTTTGATATCGGGGTTGGAATGAGTTTTCGAAAGTTGGAGTAGGTTCGTGGTTGTCACGCCCAGAGCTCAATATTAGAAGAGTCAGAGGGTCCCCCTTAAGTACTACAATGAAAGACTAGCTGAGGAAGTAAGGAGGAAGGCTTCAACCTAAGCTCAGTGATCCTTATATTGTTGTCACCATGGGTGAACATCGAGTGAAGACTAATTGTAATAAGAACAACCCCAACCCTGTCTGGAATTATGAATTGACCCTTACATTGAAATATCCAAATGTTCTAGTTGTTTTAAAAAGAAAAATCCAAGAACAAGGGTGAGGGGATTTAGAAAATCACACGAGACTCCATATTATAATAGCAACGGGATTTTGTGGTTCTAAAAGAGTACGGTGCAACCTTTTCCAAGAATATCACACGAATTTAAGAACTTTCATTTTGGCATGACCTCGTAATTAGACGAGTTTGATAACAAGGCATAAAGAGAAATTCATATTCCTGAATTTATGTACATTTCCTAGTCTTATAAGTTACAGTATTCTCCCTTATCGGGACTTCATATTCAATTGAATATTATCTTCTTCCAGTCAAGAGAGCAGAGAGTCTATATATATATATATACAATATTACAGTATTTTCACTACCATCGAGCTACAATCGATGGGTAAGCCCCTATTGGGCAACCTCTGATCTAATGGTAAGTTATATACCGAGCCTACTGTGGCCGAGAGCCTATGAGCGAGCCCAGTTGGTGGAGATACAGATCCCAGTATGGCCGAGCGCCTATGAGCGAGCCTACTATGTAAAATCAGTTATATATATATCGAGCCTTATAAGGCCGGACAACTATTTTACTTACTATATTGAGAGAGTTGAGTCAGTATCAACAGGTAATCATATCTTCAGATTATCTTTGATATCCAATTGCTTTCACTTATTATATTATCAGTTCAGTTTGAGCTTTCAGTATATTGCCTTATATACTCGGTGCATTATTTCGTACTGACGTCCCTTTTCTAGGGGCGCTGCATTTCACGCGTGCAGGTTCAGACAGACAGGCGGGTAGACCTCCTTATTAAGTGTTGCTCGAGTTCAGCCTTGATTGGTAAGCTCCATGGCTTTCAGAGTTGCCGGGTCTAGAGCTTTATGCACATCTTGTGTATATATGTATATATGTTATGAGTAGGTCGGGAAGCTGTTCCGATCACATTATATCCACCAACAAAGGCTTGTAGACATATCCTGTCAGTTAGTGCAGTATGTTGGGCTGGTAGGCCTTTTATATTTTGTTGGTTTGCCAGCTGTAGTAGTTATGACGGCCTTGTCGGCCCAACTTTATATTGATATTTAGTCAGCATTTGTAGTTGTCTTGCAATGTGGCCCATGGAAAAAGTATGACATCACATGTTCAGAGTTCCTTACTTGCAAGTTGGTACACAAGGATAGATGAGACACCGGGTGCTGGTCTCGCCCCCAGGTTTGGGGCGTGACAGTGGTGTCATTTTTAACGTGCGTGTAAAATTTGAGGTCAATTTGACGTGGTTTGATAGGTTTCGGCGTCTCTTGCAGAATTCGAAAGTTTAGAAGTACTTAGGCTTGAATCTGGGTGTAATTTGGTGTTTTGATGTTGTCTTAAGTACTTCGAAGGTTCGACTAAGTTTGTATAGGGTTATATGACTTGTTGGTAAGTTTGGTTGAGATCCCGGGGGCCTCAGGGATGTTTCGGATGGCCGTTGGTAGGAAATTTTGGACTTAGGCTTGGTAGATTTTTCTGGTGTTCTGGTGTGACCGCACCTGCGGAGTGGGAATCGCGCGAGTCCGCAGGAGCAAGGGAGGAGCCGCAGATACGGCCAAGAAAGAGCTGGACAGGAACCATAGGTGAGAAGATTTTCCCTCACCTGCGAGTGTCGCAGATGCGGGCAGCTGGGCGCAGGTGTGAGAGGGAGACGCAAGTGCAAGGTGGTTTCCGCACCCGCGAAGATCGCATATGTGGTTAGGCGATCGCAGGAGCGGAGGCTGATTTTAAGTGCCTTTCTGCATAAGCGGAGCTTTTTCCGTAGATGCGGAATGTTAGTAATGCAGGTGTGGTTTTGCTGGGCAGAAAGTATAAATAGAGGACTTCGCGAATTTTCCGCATTTTCACATTTTGGAACACGGACTTTGGGGATTTTTGAGGAGATTTTCTAAGAGAATTCGAGGTTTATCACTGAGGTAAGTTCCTTGAGCCTAATTATCCTTAGTAATGGTATTTTCCCATTGATTTTACACTTAATTAGTGAGGTTTTGAAGACAAAATTGGGGGTTTAGGGATTGGGTATTGGAGAGTGAACTTTGGGGTTTAGAAGGGGCAGTTGAGGTCGGATTTTGGTAAAATTGGTATGGCTAGACTCGTGAGTGAATGAGCTTTCGGATTTTGTGATTTTTGTTGAATTTCGAGATGTGGGCCTAGAGGCCGGGTTTGAGCCGATTTTGGATTTTGGGCTAGATTTTAGTAGTTTCTTGTGGAATTGATCTTTTTAGCCAATATTGATTATCTCGTACTGTTTGTTACCAGATTTGGGGCATTTAGAGGCTGATTCGAGAGGAAAGGGCATTTCAGAGTAGGATTTCTACGTTGTTGAGGTAAGTAACAGTTTAAATATGGTCTTGAGGGTATGAAACCCCGTAGTTTGGTACGATGTTACTGTTTGGAGGTGATGCACATGCGAGGTGACGGGCGTGTGAGTGTACACCGTGAGGGATTATGACTTGGTCCGTCTCGTGAGACTGTAAAGTCTAATAGCCTTTTGTGCTTATATGTATTACTTGTCTGCTAGCAATTTGATTGCCTTTCATGTTAGAAATCATGCTTAGGCTATGTACCTTCTTATTTGTTAAACTCAGTCATAGTAGTTCTTGTATATGTTTACCTCAGTCTTTTATTTCCCTGCTGATACCCTATAGCATTCTGATTTGGGCTGATTCCCTTTCATTAATGAGGGTTGTGAGACTAGAGAGGTTTATGACTGAGTGAGGTTGAGGGCTTGTTTGTGAGGTATTGTAACTTAGCACGTGAATTGTCTGTGCGGATTCTGTATGATATGATAGCACGTGAGTTGTCCGTGCGGACCTTGATATGATATTATAGCACGTGAGTTGTCCGTGCAGACTATAGCGCTTGGGCTTTAGGAGCCCCTCTGGAGTCTGTACACCCCCAATGAGCGCAAGTACCTAATGATCGTGTGTATTGAGGGCTGAGAGCCGAGTGTTCAGCTATTGAGAGCTTGAGTGACAGTACCCTATGAGGTTGCATCTGTCTTCTTTGTTGCTGCATTTAGCTGATTCATGCTACTGTTTGAACTTCCGGAAACTTGTTATATTTGGTTTTACTTGAACTTGGTAAATATGTAACTGATTTGACTCATGTTACCGGCATTTACTCATGTCTATTCTTATATTTTGAAAATTATCAAGATGAATTGTACTGTATAGCTCGTCACTTCTTCTCAGTTCCTTATTTATTTCTGTTACTTGCTGAGTTGGTTGTACTCATGCTACACCCTGCACTTCATGTGCAGATCCACATGTGTTTGATCACAGAGATCGTTGAGTTCAGGCACGATTGAGTACCTGAGACTACGAGGTAGCTGCCGGCGTCCGCACGACCTTGTCTCTCCTTCTATATTCCTTCTGTCCTATATTGATACTTAGACACTGGTTGTATGAGTTTGGTTATCTAGATGCTGATGACTTGGGGACACCCTGATGTTTGGGGCTAGTTTTTCCGCATTTTTTGATTCTATTTTGAATTCAACTTTGGTTTTTATGAATATTTCCGATATGGAAAAGTTTTAAACTACCTTTATATTGAGTTACTGAAATACTTTTGGAAAGTTATCTTTCCTAGTACCACAGATAGGCACCATCACGACATATTAGGTTTCGGGTCGTGACAAGTTGGTATCAGATCCTAGGTTACATAGGTCTCACGAGTCATGAGCGGGTTTAGTAGAGTCTTGCGGATCGGTAAATAGACGTTTGTACTTATCTTCGAAAGGCTGCACAACCCTTAGGAACACTTCACATTCTTGAATTCTTGTCATGCCAATCTGTTAATTCTAGTAACTAAACATCTGTTGTTTCATTCTCTCACAGATGGTGAGGACTCGTACTACCGGGCAGGAGGTCCAGCCACCATTACCACTAGTCAGGGTCGCGAGAGGCCGAGGCCGCGGTAGAGGTTGTGGTAGGGGTAGAGGTGCAGCCCGCACAACAACTAAGATAGTACCTGCAGATCCACCAGTTGCCCCAGATCAAGACGAGGTCCAAGTTATGGATGCTCCAGCGGGACCAGCTCAGGCACCACCTGTGCCTATCGTGATTCCTGGCCTTCAGGAGGCCTTAGCTCAGATTCTGACCGTCTGTACTGGCCTTGATCAGACAGTCTCTACTTCGATGGACGCAGTTTGTTCTCTAGTCGGGGGAGGCACTCAGACTCCCGCCGCCCGCACAGCTGAGTAGGTTGTATAAGGTCTCCAGACACTAGGGGCACCACCAACCCAGCCGGTTGCAGCTGCACAGGACTATGTGGTTCCTTCTATGCCTGAGGATGACCAGCGTAGGTTGGAGAGGTTTGGGAGACTCTAGCCTCCACCACTCAGTGGTGCAGAGCGAGAGAATGCTCATGATTTCTATGTCTCCAGTGATGGACCTGATTTAACTCTGAGTTCGTTTTTCAATCTTTAAAACCATTCAGCTTCTTGATCTAACATGGTCAAATTATGAGAGATTGACCTAGGCTATTGAGTGGGGCTCCAAACAGGAGTACTCGGCCGATGGCACCAGCGCCAGTTCCTCCACCACCTGCCCAGTCAGCTAAGGGTGGAGCTCAGTCAGCTAGGGGTTGCCCGAGAGGGGGAGGCAGATCAGGGGGTGGCCATGCGCATTTCTATGCCCTCCCTGCCAGACCAGATGCCATTGGTTCAGATACTGTGATTACATGTATTGTCTCAGTTTGCCACAGAGATGCCTCTGTACTATTTGACCCCGATTCCACTTATTCATATGTTTCCTCGTACTTCATCATTTTCTGGATATGCCTCATGAGTCCTTAGTTTCATCTATTCATGTATCTACTCATGTGGGCGATACTATTGTCGTGGACCACGTATATCGGTCATGTGTGGTGACTATTAGGGGTCTAGAGACCCGAGTTGACCTATTGCTGCTCAATATGGTTGATTTTAATGTGATATTGGGTATGGATTGGTTGTCTGCATGTCATTCTATTTTGGATTGTCACGCTAAGATTGTGACGTTGGCGAAACCGGGGTTACCGAGGGTTGAGTGGGGTGGTTCTACAGGCTATGTACCTAGTAGAGTGATTTCATACTTGAAGGCTCAACGGATGGTTGAGAAGGGTTGTCTATCCTATTTGGATTTTGTGAGGGATGTTAGTGCAGCGATTCTTTCCATTGATTCAGTTATGGTGGTACGTGATTTTCCGGATATGTTTCTTGCAGACTTGCCGAGCATGCCACCTGACAGGGATATTGACTTCGGTATTGATTTGGTGCCGGGCACTCAGCCCATTTCTATTCCACCGTATCGTATGACACTGTTAGAGTTGAATGAGTTGAAGGAGCAGCCTCAGGAACTTAAAAGAGTTTATTCGGCCTAGTGTGTCACCTTGGGGTGCACCGATTCTATTTGTGAAGAAGAAGGATGGTTCTATGAGGATGTGCATTGATTATAGTCAGTTGAACAAAGTCACAGTCAAGAACAAGTATCCTTTGCCATGTATTGATGATCTATTTGACCAGCTCAGGGAACGAGAGTGTTCTCTAAGATTCATTTTAGGTCAGGGTACCACCACCTGAAGATTCGGTATTCGGATATTCTTAAGACAACTTTCGGGACCCGATATGGCCATTATGAGTTCCTTGGGCTGACCAATGCCCCAACAATGTTCATGCATTTGATGAACAGTGTGTTTTAGCCCTATTTGGACTCATTGGTTATTGTATTCATTGATGACATCCTAGTGTACTCTCGTAGCCAGGAGGAGCATGCTAGGCATTTGAGGATTGTGTTACAGAGATTGAGGGAGGAGAACATTTATGCAAAGTTCTCCAAGTATGAGTTTTGGGTCGGGTTAGTGGCGTTTTTGGGGCACGTGGCGTAGAGAGGGTATTCAGGTAGATTTGAAGAAGATAGAGGCGGTGCAGAATTGGCCCAGATCGTGCTCAGCCACGGACATTAGGAGCTTTCTTGGTTTGGGGGGATATTACCATTATTATGTGGAGGTTTTTTCATCTATTTCATCGCCCTTGAACAAATTGACCCTAAAGGGTGCTCCGTTTAGGTGTTCGGATGAGTGCGAGGAGAGCTTTCAGAAGCTCAGGACTACTTTGACCACGGCTCCAGTTCTAGTTCTGTCATCAGCTTCAGGTTCTTACACCATGTATTGTGATGCCTCGCGGATAGGTATTGGATGTGTTCTGACGTAGGAGGTAGGGTGATTGCATATGCTTCACACTAGTTGAAGACTCATGATAAGAACTATCATGTCCATGATCTTAAGTTAGCAGCTATTGTTCACGTCTTGAAGATTTGGCGGCACTACTTGTACGAGGTTCATTGTGAGATCTATACTGCTCACCAGAGTTTGCAACATCTATTCAAGAAGAAGGATCTTAACTTGCGTCAGAAGAGATGGTTGGAGCTTCTTAAGGATTATGATATCGCTATTTTGTACCACCCCGGGAAGGCCAATGTGGTGGTCGATGCCTTGAGTCACCGGACGGAGAGTTGGGGAGTTTAGCGTATCTTCCAGCAATAGAGAGACCCTTGGCATTGGGTGTTCAGGCCTTGGCTACCCAGCTTATCATATTGGATATTCGGATTCGAGTCGGGTATTGGCTTGTGTGGTCTCTAGGTCTTCCCTTTATGAACGTATCAGGAAACGTCAGTATGATGACCCCCATCTGCTTATCCTTCAGGATAGGGTTCGGAGAGGTGATGCTAGAGATGTGATTATTGGTGATGATGGCGTGTTGAGGATGTAGGGTCGGATATGTGTGCCCAATGCGTATGGGTTTCGGGAGTTGATTCTTGAGGAGGCCCACAGCTTGCAGTATTCCATTCATCCGGGTGCCGCAAAAACATACCATGATTTGAGACAACACTATTGGTGGAGGAGGATGAAGAAGGATGTAGTTGGGTTTGTGGCTCGGTGTCTCAATTGTCAGTAGGTTAAGTATGAACATTAGAGACCAGGTGGCTTTCTTCAGAGGTTAGAGATCCCAGAGTGGAAGTGGGAGTGGATCACCATGGATTTCGTAGTTGGACTCCCACAGACTTCGAGGAATTTTGATGTTATTTGGGTGATTGTGGATCGGCTGACCAAGTCCGCGCACTTCATTCCAGTTGGTACTACCTACTCTTCATAGCAGTTGGCAGAGATTTACATATGAGAGAT
This sequence comes from Nicotiana paniculata, assembly GCA_005239505.1. Lineage (NCBI taxonomy): Eukaryota > Viridiplantae > Streptophyta > Magnoliopsida > Solanales > Solanaceae > Nicotiana > Nicotiana paniculata. The sequence continues at coordinate 23,171 of ML331837.1, forward strand.
TGTTCGCCTTCATGGTGTCCCCGTTTCCATCAGTTCAAACAGAGGCACACAATTTAAATCGCAGTTTTGGAGGGCCATGCAGTGAGAGTTGGGTACTCAGGATGATTTGAGCACATCCTTTCACCCTCATACGGATGGACAATCCGAGCGCACTATCCAGATATATGAGGACATGTTACGCACTTGTGTCATTGATTTTGGGGGTTCATGGGACCAGTTTCTGCCCTCGCGGAGTTTGCATATAACAATAGTTATCAGTCGAGTATTCAGATGGCTCCGTACGAGGATTTATATGGGAGGCGGTGTAGGTCTCCAGTGGGATGATTTGAGTCGGGTGAGGCTGGGATCTTGGGTAGAGACTTGGTCCAGGATGCATTAGACAAGGTGAAATTGATTCAGGAGCGACTTCGCACGGTGCAGTCTAGGCAGAAGAGTTATGCAGACAGGAAGGTCCGTTATGTTTCTTTCATGGTCGGGGAGAAGGTTCTGCTGATGGTGTCATCCATGAAGGGTGTTATGATATTTGGGAAGAGGGTTAAGTTGAGCCCCCGGTTCATTGGGCCTTTTGAGGTGCTTCTGAAGATAGGGTATCTGGATTACAAGCTTGCCTTGCCACCTAGCTTAGCGAGTGTGAATACAATATTTCATGTTTCTATGCTCCGGAAGTATATTGGCGATCCATCCCATGTTTTATATTTCAGCACGATTTAGTTGGATGGTGATATGACTTATGATGTGGAGCCGGTGGCCATTTTGAAGCGGTAGGTTCGGAAGTTGAAGTCAAAGGATATAACATCAGTGAAGGTGTAGTGGAGAGGTCAGCCTGTGGAGGAGGCCACTTAGGAGACCAATCGGGAGATGCGGAGCAGATATCCGCACCTATTTGAGACTCCAGGTATGTTTCTAGACATGTTCTAGGATGAACGTTTGTTTAACAGGGGGAGGATGTAACGACCCAGCAAAGTTTTTTGAGAGTTATAGTCCCGTTTCCCCCATTTCTGCTTCTTTTGTGATTTACATCTGTATTATATCTTACAGGGTTGGTTGGTTCGGGTCCGGAGTGGTTTTCGAGTGAATTGAGACATTTAGTCTCTTAATTGGAAGCTTAAGTTGGAAAAGTCGACTAGATGTCTAACTATGGGTAAAAAACCTTGGATTTGACTTTTGATGGTTCTGTTAGCTATGTTAGGTGATTTAGAAATTAGGAGCGCGTCCGGAATGTGATTTGGAGGTCTGTAGTAGAATTAGGCTTGAGTTGACGAAAGCTGGAAATTTGGTGATTTTGATCGGCAGTAGAAATTTTGATATCAGGGCTGGAATGGATTTTCAGAAGTTAGGTAGGTTCGTAGTGTCATTTTTGATGTGTGTGTAAAATTTGAGGTTAATTTGACGTGGTTTAATATGTTTCGGCATCACTTGCGGAATTCAGAAGTTTAGAAGTTCTTAGGCTTGAATCCGAGTGTAATTTGGTGTTTTGATGTTGTCTTGAGTAATTTGAAGGTTCGACTAAGTTCGTATGGGGTTATATGACTTGTTGGTAAGTTTTGTTGAGATCCCGGGGGGCCTCGAGGATGTTTCGGATGCCCGTCGGAAGGAATTGTTTGACTTAATGTTGGCAAACTTTCTGGTGTTCTGGTAGTCTTGACTTAGTCTTGGCAGATTGACTTAGTCTTAGCGAGGGAGGAGCCTAATATGGGTCAATAAGGAGTGTTACACCCCATGTTTTCGTACGTAAGAAAATGCCATAAGTAAATTAATGGAAGCTCGGAAATGAGATGTTACATCCCGCATTTCGTACGTTAAAGTTTCGTCGTAAGTTAATCGACATAAACTTGGGAATGAGATTATTTTGAGGTTACAAATATTATGTTATTTCAAACAAGTAATAAGTAAATTTGTGAAGGTGAGAGGGTAAGCGAATCGAAGAAAATGAGTTTCGTCGAAAGTTGTCATTTTGAGATAAAATACGGTCGTGCACCACACTTATAAGCGGGAGGCCACAGGGCATTTAGGACTATCATTCTTTCTTCTTACTCTAGATCGTGTGGTCTAGATCGTTGTAAGAACTAAATTTCCTAAACTCTATCTTATTCATAATACGGCGATGCCTACATCCAGAAAGATGATTGGTAAAAGATTGCATGTGGCTATTGAAGAGTTGAGTTAGAGGAACTCGATTCTCCATGATGCTTGTAATGAGTAAATGTGAGGTCTTCAGCAGATCATGTGTGTACTAAAAGGTGTAAGCTTCTTGATAAGAAGCCCTAAGGCATGAATATCTATCCACCCATGTGGTAAAGAACAACAAGAGAATCAGAAGGTACAAGTTTCAACAAGTACAAGAAGCAAGGTGAAAAAGGGTATGAGGTATCCAGTTAGTAATTATGAACATTATCTACAATTTCGGAAGAGAGATATAAGCATTTTGAGTTATCTTCAACAACAACAAATGTATGTACAATCAGCCAGACCTTCTCAGTCATGCCCTATGGGAACTAACAAATATAGTTTAAGAGAACGAATGATATCAGGATCCGCCTGGGGTTAGAGTAACCTAAAATTTGGATGGATTGTTTGAGTTAGTTGACATTTCCGAAGGATATTACAAAGGTGCTAATAGACCTCCTTGTGAAACACGCAGATGGTGTACTCTAGAATATTACAATTAGATATGAATACTAGCATGATAAAAAAAATTTAGAAGATAAGCACTGAAAGCCTGGAAAGGAGAAATATTACCTTAGTGTGGCTCCCGTCCCTAGTAGAGCGAGAAATTTGAGCAAACCAAAGAGCCAATGAATGAAGCAAGGGGAGCTAAAAGCAAAAGAATGTCTTGTTGAAGTTTTCAAAAGAAAGAGATAGGCAGAAATATTAGCAGGGAAATAAGAAGAGAGATAAGGAAGCATTATGAGTAAGATGTGATACATGGATGATAAATAGTAGATCAAAAGATGAAATTATTACAGAGTCTATAGTCAAGTGAAGGAAAAGATGAGAAATGATAGTCCTTGAGACAACAAGAGAGTATAGGCCATAAAGTCATATCTTCATTTCGAGAAATAAGTTCGCGACTATAACGTTCTTACTAGAAGGAAAAGTTAGACCTCAATGTAATAAGAAATTAGTATGGGCTAGTGAACAAGGTAAGCTAAAAATCAATTAGGGATTGAGTGACTTGATAATAGTCGGCATCACGGAAATTTCAGAGATCGCGTCCTGCCTTTAAATAAAAATTAGGAAGATTCTTCCTTATACCAAGAAAGGTGAGTAAAGTTAAGCTTAAGGGACTGTATGTGCTAGTTACACTAAGTGCCACCCTCGCAAGTGAGGAATTTCTTTATCCTTGGTACAGAAGGATTACCGCGAGGCGAGTAAAGATCATGGATGATGTGAAAAGATTCCAAAGATGAGAAGGTAAAACATCTATACATAGATCATCGTAACATTAAATCTTAGTGCTCCCCTAAAGAGGGGATTATGGAGTTGTAACGACCGGACGATCGTTTTGAGCTCTAGCGCGTTGTTAAGTGGTTTGAGGCCATGAGCAGCTATATTTCAGGTGTTATTACTTGTAGGTGTGGTCGAAATTGAATTTCGGGAAGTTCGGAGTCGAATTAGAAAGAAAGTTCTCATTTCGGAAGCCTTAAGTTGGACGAATTGACTAAGATTTCGATTTTTGAGTAAACGACCTCAGAATTAGGATTTGAAGGTTCCACCAGATTCGTATGATGATTTCAGACTTGGGTGTTTGTTCGTAACGGGTTTTGGATAACCCGGGAGCGTTTTAGAGCATATTGTAGAAGTCAGCATTTAAGAAGAATTTCATAAGTCTGGGTTGAAGTGCATTTCAGTGATATTAATGTCCGTTTGGGATTCTGAGTCTAGGAATAGCTACGTATGGTGATTCTGGAGTTGAGAGCGCGATCGAAAGTGAATTCAGAGGTCCGTAGGTCATTTTGAAGTCATTTGACTAAAGATGGAAATTTGAAGGTTTTTGAGAAATCCCACCGGAAGTGGAAAGTTTGATATCGGTGTCAGAATGTGATTCCGAAAGTTGGAGCAGGTCCGTAAAGTTGAATGTGACTTGTGTGCAAAATTTGGGGTCAACCAGACCTGATTTGATAGGTCGGCATCAGATGTAGAAGTTTGAAATTTCAAAGTTCATAAAGCTTGAATTGGAGAGTGATTCGTGGTTTTGGCATTGTTTTATGTGAGTTGAGGCCTCGAGCAGGACCGTGGGATGTTATGGGACTGAGTCATGCGATTGGACGGGGTCCCAGGGGGCCTCGGGTGTGCTTCGGGATAATATCAGATAATTTTTCCTTGTTTTGCTGCTGCTGTATTCTGGTGCCACTGGTGTGCATCGCGATCGCGGTCATTGGTATGCGATCGTGAAGAGGAAATTTAGAGGGCTGTCGGGTTGGCTTATGCTAACACGGTGAAGGGAGTGAAAATGCGGAGGCCATGGCTGAGACTACTACGCGAGCGCGAGGCTTGGTATGCGAACGCGTAGAAGGAACCTGGGATCTGCGCCAAGGGCAGTTTGGCCTATGCGAACGCGGGGAGGTGACCGCGAACGCAAATTGTTGGATTGAGGAAGCTATGCGAACACGAAGAGTAAAATTGTGGGCCTAAGTTTCTGGGCTTCGCGAACGCGGGGCCACAGACGCGTTCGCGATAAAGGCCGTTTCTGGGCAGTGAAGTATTTTAAAACAGGTTTTGGCCATTTCTTCTAATTTTTCTCTTGTTTGGGCGATTTTTGGAGAGATTCAAGTGGGGATTTTCGTCATCTATGTCAAGGTAAGTTGTTTCTACTCATTTCAAGTTAAATACAAGGTTTATGCATGGATTTGAACATGAATTTGTGGAAATGTTGGGAATTTTGAAGAAAAACCTAGAATTTGCATTCTTGGATTTTGACCACGAATTTGGTCATGAAACTGAGAGTTAATTATATATTTGAATTCGTGATGCTATGGGTAATCTTTATCTTCGAAAAATTTAGGAATCCGGAGCCCGAGGGAAATATTGTCAACTTTTCGAGTGTAATTAGGAATTTATATGAATTGAATTCTTATAAGTATTAGGGTATATTTTCATTGGTTTGCCTGTTATTTGGATAGTTTTAGGACGTTATGTATCAATGTGAGTCATCAGAAGGTCTTGGAAGCTAGTTGTGAATCTTCGGAGAGAAGTAAGTCTCCTTTCTAACCTTGTGAGGGAGAATTGTCCCCATAGGTGAACTAATTGAATATGTGCTACTATTTGTGGGGGATACGTATGCACGAGGTGATGGGAGTTCGTGCGTAGCCACTATTATGCTTGTGTCTGGGTAGTCTAGGACCCACTAGCATTCTTTACGTGTTTTACTTGTAATTTTGCTAATGAAATTAGACTGTTAATATTATCGAACTAGTAATTGAATACCTAAGAAGGTGAAAGTTTATTTTCTTTATCATCTAGAAAGGGAGTGGATTTTCCTTGGATAATTGTTTTCCTGATAAAGCATGCTTACTTGCCGTACTTGTAGCCTTACTGATAAATTTATAATATTTAAAACCTTATTAAACTTGGAAAATGAATTTCCAGAAAAGATTTAAATACTATCTTCAAGTCCATTAAAAAGAGAATTTTATCACTTCCTTGAGTAACTGTTTTCCCGATAAAATGTGAATTTAATGTGTGAATATGTGTATCTATGAGTACCTGAGTCGTATGTATGATTCACGAGCAGGGTAATTCTATTATTATATATGACCACGTCGCATGATCGATTCACGAGCGGGGTAATAGATGCATCTATGGTTCGAGCCGTTCGACCCTTCGGCAGTGCACATTTTATTATTGTTGGTTCGCGCCGTTCGACCCTCGGTATTGCTTGCGCATGATATTTACTGCGTACCTGCTGTGATATTTACCTGATTACTGGCCTGGAAATTAAAAATTATCAACTGAAATGACGAGGATTTAAAATTTTAAATGTGAAAGAAGTTGCTATTTCCTGTCACTTCTTATGAATTTGCCTATGATATCCATGCTTAGTGTCTCCCTTGATTTTATTAAATTGACCTCTAGCAAGTGTCAAATTTGACCTCTCGTCACTACCTCTTCGCGGAATACTTACTGAGTACACGTTGTTTTCGTACTCATGCTACACTTGTTGTGCATTTTTATTGCACAGGTACATTCATAGCTATTAGCTCTGCTTGACGCAGTGATGTGGCTGACTTGGAGACTTAGACGAGCTGCACCATCCTGAGACGACCCGCAGCCGACAGAGTCTCCCTCAGACGTATTGTATTTAATTTTAAATTCCTTGTCCATTTTGTATTCCGGGACAGTATTGTAGTACATGTATAATTCTTAGATAATTGCTCATGCACTTGTGACACTGGGTTCTGGGATGAGTTTGGGATATATTTTATTAAATTGATTGTTAAACCGTCGTTACGTATTTAGCGGATTTTTATTCAATCATCATGTAATGAAGTGAAAAGTATCAAATTTCAAAAAACTAAAATAGGAATCTAATTCAACTATTTAATGGTTGGCTTGCCTGACAGTGGTTTCCGGCGCCATCACGACCGTAATGGGTTTTGGGTCGTGACAATGTGGTATCTGAGCACTAGGTTCCCTTAGGTTTCACGAGTCATGAGCTAGTCTAGTAGAGTCTTGCGGATCGGTACAGAGACGTCTGTACTTATCTTCGAGAGGCTACAAGGCTGTTAAGAGTATTTCCCTTCTTGATTCCTCATCGTGCGATTTGATTCCTTTGAGGCTTATGCCTATGTTTCTTTCCTACTCAATCTTACGCGTTGTGAAGCGCTTTCTATAAATCGGGATGAGGAATTGTAATGGTACCTCAGATGAGGTGCGGGATGTTTCTCCCTGCGAATTTGATTGGGGCTATTGTCATTGCCCTGCGAAAGGATATTATGTTGTTTCAGCGCAGTAGTTGTATTCTTAAGAGTTTCGAGGCGATGCCCAGGTTGCTATGACGCTTATGATTGGTTATCACACGGTATTGACGAGGTGATAGGAAGATTTCCCATGTGTTGGGACGATGAATGACTTGGAAGGAGGTCTTCTCAGAGCATGATTCCGAGATTTTAGTATTTTATTTCCGGCGGAGGAAAGGAAATTGGACTATAAATGTGCATGACCGGGTTGATAAAGTAATAAGACTTAGTGGTTTCAAGTGAGGTGGAACATTCACCGGTGATGTGATATCGTCGTCTTTGATCTAGTAGAATATGTTAAGTTCGCCGGTGTTATAGTTTCTTCGGTTGCATTGGGTCAGAGTGTTCTGAAGTAATATTAAAGAAGCGGTTGTCAGAGGTCGTGGTGTGCAGTGGTTCAGGACTGAATAGATATTTCCAATACGGGCGGCTCAAGAAAGATGATCTTCTGGTTTAAGTGATATAGAGGATGAAACTGAATTGAGGCAACAACTGGGCAGCATACAATGAAGGAAAATATGTGAGAAGTGCTAGGCAGTGGTTCCTTTTTGATAGGAGGCCGAATATGTGAATGATGCAAGAGAATTTGAGTATTCATGGAATGCTAACAGGAGAATTTAGAAGAATTTGACGGGTTGGTTGAGCAAGATCATGTCAGCAATGAAGAAAGAATTTCGGTGGGGTCCAGAGTGGTGCAAGGGGTAGCTTCGGTCTAAGTGGGAGAGTCCCACCGCCTGCAATTGGGTTGCAGGATTATCTACTCATGGGGTTGCGGATTATCGGCGCATTGGCAAGTTATTACAGCTAAGGGGAAAGGAGTAAAATGGTAATTGCGCATGGGATTTGATAAATGTGTGCAAAAGTTGGCCCTATTGGACCAGGGTTGGCCTTATTGAATCATGTTTATGCTTTGGAAAGATTTAGGATTTATGCTTAGTACAGAGGTAATTTACAAGGGAAGGGATTCAGTCGGGTGCTTTATCAAGATGGGTGTTTAGGTGCCAACGAAGCCGTAGAGTTGATTATATTTGGGACCAAGCTAGAGTGGGTGACTCTCAACAATGGTTCCAATGAATTCAAAAGGTTAAGAATGCGGTGTTTGAGGGTTTCAAGCTCGCAACATGGTTTAGAATTTGGCTTTTGCAGCAGATCGTGATAGGGGGCTCGAAGTGTTCCATGTTATCTTCGGCTTGCGATGCAGCATTGGAGGGTATGAGATGACCCGCGAGATTTGAGACAACATGGTCTCGTGATATAAAGTCACTCGAGAGGAGAGTGGACTTGGGTTCACAATGTTTTTGGATGAGGCTCTTGTTACTTCTAAGTCAAGTAAAGGATAAGTTGGAAGAAAATAGTCTGGTTAGCCATGGTTGAAATGGAACGTGTATGGCAGTGATCAATTCCTTCAGCGTGATTAAGTTATGCATGTGATTTGTGACAGTATGTGCGAGGCTTGTCGGTCGCCGTGATAGATTTTATTTGGAAGCATTCAAGCACTATGGCCTATCATGGGTGGGCAGATCCCGAAAGGGTTGTGGTGGTATAGACTACTACTTAAGGATTTGCATGTGTTGTGATTGTGGGAATTCACTCGTGTGTTGTGGTGGTTCTCTTGAATTGAGATAAGTAAAAGGTTTCTATATGATGAAGTGTTCACCCTATTAGTGGTTAAGAAGTTATGATGGAATTCTTGCTCTATCTCATATTGGCATGTTAGGTGCGGTAAACAGTATGTAGCTAGAAGTAAGGATCGACGTTGCGGGTCGGTGTTGACAAGGATGTCATGAGCTCGGATGAGCAAGAAAAAGGGATTTGAATGCTTAGAGTAAGCTGGTGTTGTCTGCAGTGTCACCTGAGATCGATGTTTGGTGAAAGATGCTTTGCATCCTGGTTATGGGTTCTTGATTTGTTTTACAGCATTAGTGTGGCCAGTGTTGGATGTGCAGACTTGCTACCTTGTGTGGAAGGTCGTGGGAGCGTGACAACGGGATGATCGTATGAGTGTAACATGTAGTCACTTAATGGATTGAAGCTTTGTACTGAGTATAAAGAAGTGTAATATTGCTTATTTGAGAATTTATGCTTGGAAGGTGTTCGGTTAATTTGTTTGTGGATTATGGGGTGTTTGTGCCGACTATGATGGTTGTTTTTGCGTATTATGAGAGGAAGTGTGTTAATATGGACCCAGGTAAGGCTATCAATCTAGTGCAGTGCGAGCAGAATCGACTTGAGGGTTGTGAATGGATTCAAATATGAATATGGGCTCTATATGAGTCAGATGTGTTCATTTCAGTATAGTGCTTCTCATAGAGGGGTATTAGAACATTAGATGTTGTTCCATCTTCGTACATTTCATGTAACATTATGATTGTGCTGTGTGAGTTGTGAAACGGCTTGATAGTTTCTTATGTGTTGAGATTCCGCGTAGAGATGATGTTATGGGAGCTGGATAGCTCTTGAGATTCAGAGTATATATATCGCACCTCAGCTGTGCTTGAGTTTTGTAGCATATGGCTCTATCAGTCTCCCCAGGATGGTATTATGCACTTAGCGTGGTTGTGACCGATATTCGGTATTTGGTGGTAATGAGCAATTTAGCTCGGTGTGTATCTCCTTACGTGAATTTTATTGGTGGATCAGGTGGCACGCCGCCACGGTTATGTTACTTGGATCGGGTTGCACGCCGCAACAGTACGATGTTGAGTACAGTCCCCTATATCTATTTTTCTTGTGTTTTACTTTCTATTTTCTGAGGAAAGTTCATATTAGTTGTGGGAGTCGAGTAGTCCCTTCCTGAGTCATTTCCTTATGTATCGTGTTCGAGTTGTGGCCTATTGGTGCATCGTGGCATCATGTGAGACTGTTGGTCATGTCTGGGGTGACTTGTTGTCTGAGCAATTCATACTGGGTGAGACGAGATTTATCGGATTAGGGATCAATGCGACAAGATTATGTGAAGTATATTAAAGAACAAATACCATTAGTTGGTTGATAATGAGGTGATGATTCTAGGAAAGGGAAGAGGTTCAATGGTTTGTTGACTCCGCAGTTGGTTGTAAACTTCTACACATCTCCTCTGTTGCTATGATATCGTAAGCGTTATAGTAGGACCTATATAGAAGTCATGAGGTGCATTGGGAGAATCAGATTTGTGGAATTTTGGCTATTAAGGATCAGGGAATGTCATTGTGGTTAGATGATGAATTATGCGGTGTATGGAGCTAATTTAGCAAAGGTAGGAAGTCATGTTCTAGTACATCGTGTGGTAGTTGATACGGTGTTCATATATTGGAAACATGCCTAGCAGAGGATTTCAGATGTTGAAAACATGGTTCTAAGGCCCATTTGCCTAAATAAAAGAGGATATCTTCATAATTGTTCGAGCAAGTGTACTCAACTGGGTTGCGGTAGCACGGGAAGGTGCATGAGGTGTTAAACAGTGATTTATGATAACTCCAGAGCAGTCCTTAGCACGTTCGAGGACAAATGTATGTTTAAGTGGGAGAGAATGTAACGACCTGACCGGTCGTTTTGAGCTCTAGAACGTCATTCAGCTGTTTGAGGCCATGAGCAGCTTCATCTCAGGTGTTATGACTTGTAGGTGTGATCGAAATTGAATTTCGGGAAGTTCGGAGTCGAATTGGAAAGAAAGTTCTCATTTCGGAAGCCTTAAGTTGGAAGAATTGACTAAGATTTGGATTTTTGAGTAAACGACCTCAGAATTAGGATTTGAAGGTTCCAACAGGTTCGTATGATGATTTCAGACTTGGGCGTATGTTTGGAACGGGTTTTGGATGACCCGGGAGCGTTTCAGTACATATTGTAGAAGTCAGCATTTTAGAAGAATTTCATAAGTCTGGGTTGAAGTGCATTTCAGTGATATTAATGTCCGTTTGGGATTTCGATTCTGGGAATAGCTCCGTATGGTGATTCTGGAGTTGAGAGCGCGATCGGAAGAGAATTCGGAGGTCCGTAGGTCATTTTGAAATCATTTGCCTAAAGATAGAAATTTGAAGGTTTTTGAGAAACCCGACTGGAAGTTGAAATTTTGATATCGGGGTCAGAATGCGATTCCGAAAGTTGGAGAAGGTCTGTAAAGTAGAATGTTACTTGTGTGCAAAATTTGGGGTCAATCGGACGTGATTTGATAGGTTTCGGCATCGGATGTAGAAGTTTGAAATTTCAAAGTTCATAAAGCTTGAATTGGAGAGCGATTTGTGGTTTTGGCGTTGTTTGATGTAATTTGAGGCCTCGAGCAAACCCGTGGTATGTTATGGGACTGAGTCGTGCAATTGGACGGGGTCCCGGGGGGGCCTCGGGTGTGTTTCGGGGTAATATCAAATCATTTTTCCCTATTTTGCTTTTGCTATTTTCTGGTGCCACTGGTGTGCATCGCGATCGCGGTTGTTGGTACGTGATCGTGAAGAGGAAATCTGGAGGGATGCTGGGTTGGCTTACGGGAACGTGGTGAAGGGAGTCCGAACGCGGTGGCCTGGGATGAGACTACTACGCGAAAGTGAGGCTTGGTGTGCAAAAGCGTAGAAGGAACCTGGGAACTGGGCCAAGGGCTGTTTGGCCTATCCGAACACAGGGAGGGGACCGCGAATGCGGAGTGTTGGCTCGAGGAAGATATGCGAACGCGTTCAGAGGTATGCGAACAAGAAGAGTCAAATTGTGGGCCTGAGTTTCTGGGCTTTGCGAACGCGGGGCACATACGCGTTCACACTGAAGGCCGTTTCTGGACAGTGAAGTATTTTAAAACGGGTTTTGGCCATTTCTTCTCATTTTTTCTCTTGTTTGGGCGATTTTTGGAGAGCTTCAAGTGGGGATTTTCGTTATCTATGTCAAGGTAAGTTGTTTATACTCATTCCAAGTTAAATACAAGGTTTATACATGGATTTGAACATGAAAATTTGTGGAAAAGTTGGGAATTTTGAAGAAAACCTAGAATTTGCATTCTTGGATTTTGACCACGAATTTGGGCATGAAATTGAGAGTTAATTATGTATTTGAATTCGTGATTCTATGGGTAATATTTATCTTCGAAAAATTTAGAAATCAGAGCAGGTGAGCCCGAGGGCAGTATTGTCAACTTTTCAAGTGGAATTTGGAATTTATATAAATTGAATTGTTATAAGTATTAGGGTATATTTTTATTGGTTTGCCCGTTATTTGGATAGTTTTGGGACGTTGTGCATCAATGTGAGTCATCAGAAGGGCTTGGAAGCCGGTTGTGAATCTTCGGAGCGAGGTAAGTCTCCTTTCATACATTGTGAGGGGGAATTGTCTCCATATGTGAACTAATTGAATATGTGCTATTATTTGTGGGGGCTACGTACGCACGAGGTGACGGGAGTCCGTGCGTAACTACTATTATGCTTTTTTCTGGGTAGTCTAGGACCCACTAGCATGCTTTACGTATTGTACTTGTAATTCTTATAATGAAATTAGACGGTTAAAATTATCGAACTAGTAACTGAATACCTAAGAAGGTTAAAGTTTGTTTTCTTAATCATCTAGAAAGGGAGTTGATTTTCCTTGGATAATTGTTTTCCTGATAAAGCATGCTTTACTTGTCGTACTTGTAGCCTTACTGATAAATTTATAATATTTAAAACCTTATCGAACTTGGCAAATGAATTTCCAGAAAAGGTTTAAATATTATCTTCGAGTCCATTAAAAAGAGAATTTTATCACTTCCTTGAGTAACTATTTTCCCGATAAAATATGAATTTAATGTGTGAATATGTGTATCTATGAGTATCTGAGTCGCATGTATGATTCGTGAGTAGGGTAAATCTGTTATTATATATGACCGCATCGCATGATCGATTCACGAGCGGGGTAATAGATGCATCTATGGTTCGAGTCGTTCGACCCTTCGGCAATGCATATTTTATTATTGTTGGTTCGCGTTGTTCGACCCTCGGCATTGCTTGCGCATGATATTTACTGGGTACCTGCTGTGATTTTTACCTGATTACTGGCCTGGAAATTAAAAATTTTCAACTGAAATGACGAAGATTTAAAATTTTAAATGTGAAAGAAGTTGCTATTCATGTCACTTCTTATTAATTTGCCTATGATATCCATGCTTAGTGTCGCCCTTGATTTTATTAAATTAACCTCTAGCAAGTGTCAAATTCGACCTCTCGTCACTACCTCTTCGAGGTTAGGTGGGATACTTACTGAGTACACTTTATTTTCGTACTCATGCTACACTTGCTGTGCATTTTTATTGCACAGGTACATTCATAGCTAGTAGCTCTGCTTGACGCAGTGATGTGGCTGACTTGGAGACTTAGAAGAGCTGCACCATCCTGAGACGACCCGCAGCCAGCAGAGTCTCCCTCAGATGTATTGTATTTCATTTTAAATTCCTCGTCCAGTTTGTATTCCGGGAAAGTATTGTAGTACATGTATAATTCGCAGATATTTTCTCATGCACTTGCGACAACGGGTTTTGGGATGTGTTTGGGAATATTTTATTAAATGGATTGTTAAACCGTCGTTATGTATTTAGCAGATTTTTATTCAATCATCATGTAATGAAGTGAAAAGTATCAAATTTCAAAAAACTAAAATAGGAACCTAATTCAACTATTTAATGGTTGGCTTGACAGTGGTTTCCAGCACTATCACGACCTTAATGGATTTTGGGTCATGATAGGAGTGATGTGGCATTAAGTCAGAATTAAGAGGTTCTAATAACTATGAAATGGTAAAAGAATGCGATAAAAATGAGATAAGGAATGAGATTGCACTGATTCAAATCCTACAGATATGCTACGATTCCAGAACATTATGTAAACACGATGTCAAGGAAAGGAAGTAAGGGTTCCTACTCGAGATGTTATTGATAAATAAGGAGCCAATATAAGACATAAGTTAAGACAAAGGAAATAACCCAAGAGGGATTACGCGGAATACATATATGAAAATGGACCAACGAGCAGTTAGTAATTGATTCAGGAAGAGTCTAGTTATTGCTAGGTAAGTGGTTACAGACAAATCAACAGATTGTGCAAGAAAAACATAGTGAACGCCAACATGGGAATTCAGTCTCGCAGACATCACATCATGATCCTTGAGATATATTCAGATAGAAGTTGGGTTACTTAAAGTTAAATAAAAGAGAGTGCCACTAGAAATACAATCAAAATATCATCCCAGGAGCAACCCTACAAGCACAAAGGCATGGAGGTAAGTAAGTACGAATAATTATAGGCGAGGAAGGACATCAAAAATTCTGTCGAGTATACGATATAATAAGCTCGCATCCTTGCAAGAATCAGAGGGTCCTCCCTAAGTACTACAATGAAAAACTAGCCGAGGAAGTAAGGAAGAAGGCTTCGACCCAAGCTCAGTGACCTAAAGAGGAAGTGATCTTATAACAACAGTCTCACAACAACGGTGTATGTACTCCATGACAAAGTTGCACCTACCATGGATAAGGAACGGGAAGAAAAATCAAAAGTAATGTTCGAGACCATGTGAGTTGCACAAAAATTCCGGCATACGTGGGAACTAACATAAGCTAAGTATACACGCAACAGAGGGGCAGAAAGACCAGGAAAAGTTATAGCTTACGTTTAAAGGAAGCTCAGAGGGAAAAAAAGGGATTATGCACTTAAGACTTCAGAGTGATATTCATGCACCATATATGTTGTCATTCATACAGCCATAGAAGACTCCGGAATAATTTAAAAGAAAAATAATTGAGTCCAAGTAATAGACAAAGGATTGAATTGTTAAATGATGGTATCACGGATATTCTAGAGCGTCCATGAAAGGCTAAAGTAATAACTATTGCTATGAGGCGCATATTGGAAGATAGCTTAAGCCTAGAGGCTGATCAAAAGGAAGAAGAAAGTAAAGAGTTACATCAACGAAGTAAATCAATAGTCTGATTATTGGACCCAGAAAATTATAGACCCCGTTATTGAGAATAATGCAGGATCACTCTTAAATACAACAGACATAGTACAGTAGGAATATTCTATAAAGGCTCTACGATAACGCCAATTAGAAGAGTAACAACCTCATAAGAAGTCAGTATGAAGCTCTCACCGGATTATGTATGCACCAGAGGTGCAAGTATTACAATAGAGCTTCAAGTTATCGATGTGAATTATACCTCTATGGAAGGGAGGTCATGAAAGAGATAGAAGATGTGATGCAAGATTTTAAGGTAAGTAAGGTAAATGTGAACAACTTACGCAATACTCAAATGCAGAAGGTTGTGAATAGTCCATACTTTGGATAGAAGGCTAGAAGTGCGGGGATTCAGTATCCAGGAATGATAGCAGCGTCGTCAGTAACATGTCTTCCAGCCTATGGTTTCTAGGTATCGAGGAGGCTAATTAAGAGAGTAAAGAAGAGTTAGAGACGATATGATGTCTCGCTTGATGTTACCGAATGACATAAGGAAATCTATGATGTAAGCAAGTTGAAGAAAGGTTGCGAGTAGTATAAATAGATTTATGTAGGACGCTAGCTAAAATATGGTAAAGTGACAAGGTTTTAGGAAGACAAGAATAAGGACAAGAAAAGGCGAGTGAGAAGATGATGAGAAACAGATAAGTTCTCGGGATTAAGCCCGTGAAAATAAGAGAGCTGATGATTTCTCTAAGCTATAGAAAGCTCAGTATAGTCTGAATGAACTCAAAGGAGTTACTCATCATAAGAAGAATTTAAAAGAGATGGAATTATCCCCTGATAGTAGAATAAAAGTGTAATTATGGTAGACAAAGGATGAAGTTTGGGGCTTCGATTGAGTAATGATTTGAAGAAAGGGATTCAGGAATTGTACGAAATTAATTTACCCATGTGTGGTGAATCACATTGGGATGCTATAAAATACGGTTATGGAAGTATAGTATCTCCACCAGGTAGGTCAGGAAAACCTCTTCAAATGTTTCTCAATGCAACGTGAGCCCTAGTGATTATGTAAGAAGTTCCAAGTTATCAGTGGTAAATTGTAGACCAATATTGAGGTGAATCAACAATGGATGGACAAAAGTCACAAAGTATGAGATGAGATTAGGCCGTCATTATTAAGATGAACAGTAATGGGAGAGAATTCAAGGACATAGATTTATACATATGGGATAAGCAACGAAAGTAACCTCGAGTTTGGTAGCAGACCTCAGTAAGGATATATTAAGGAAAAAGATATGGTATAGTATGACCTACCTAGGTGCAATAAATTCATACAAATGGACAAACGAAATAAGGTATAGTAATATTCGTGAGTTCAATAAAGTACTAAACGAAGAACTTCAGTATACCAATAGATGCCCAGAGGGACATCTTATCAAGATCTGTATATGCTTACAAAGTGAGGCCTAGTGATTGGCTAAAAGCTGAAAGAAAAAAGAGAGAAGAGTCGCATAAGGCACACTTACAAGGTCAGAGTCATACAAGCTGCATGACAGAAAGCAGCAACAATTACGAGATTGGAAGAATTCCGAGCACATGTCCTAATATGAGAAAGAGACCTAAAGGGGGGAAAGCCCTGGCCTTTGGATTATTCACAGAACAGTTGCCTAAATGGCGAGAAGAGTACTAAAGTATTCGGAAGACATAAGTTACGAAAATGATATGTGCATCAACCAACATTCAAGGACGAATGTTCCAAAGGGGGGAATGATGTTACACCCCATGTTTTCATAGGTGAAAGTACGCCATAAGTAAATTAATAAAAGTTCGGAAATGAGATGTTACATCCCACATTTCGTACGTTAAAGTGTCGTCGTAAGTTAATCGACGCAAGCTCGGGAATGAGATTATTTTGAGGTTACAAATATTATGCTATTTCAAACAAGTAATAAGTAAATTCGTGAAGGTGGGAGGGTAAGCGAATAAAAGAAAATGAGTTTTGTCGAAAGTTGTCATTTTGAGATAAAATACGGTTCGAGCTATAATACCCGATATTTATGGACTAGCACCCTACAAGGTACCACATGACCATGATAGTAAGGTGTATAAAGTGTGTTAAAAGTTAGTAGTATTTTAGGTAATTTGAGATAATTCCTAATTATGTGAATAATTGGTTAATTGTGGATTTTTGGGGGTTGATTAGCAATTAATTAAGAAATTAGTGGATAAATCTTTTGGATAAGACAACCCCCCTCCAATGTAGAAGCATATTAGCCAAAATAGGTGACTCTTACTCCTTTTAGCAAGGTTTCACACTTAAGGAAATTGGTTCGTTTAGTCATCTTCCAAGTAGGTCCTACCCCTATAATAAGAAACTCTCAAAATTCAGATAGGGAATGAATAATGGGATTGCTTAAGCAAGTAAAGCTGTATGAAAGTGTGATCAAATTCACAAAAATAAGATGTGATACATCTACCAAGTAACAATCTTCAGCTTCCCGTGAAGTTACACGATGTAATAGTAACGGGGTTTACCGGTATAATCTTTCTCAAGAATATCAGACGGATTTTTTCATACTCCGATATTGCCGTCACATGTTTTGTCGCAATTAACGTGTGTTAGAGGGATTATCAAGAGAATCGACTCAGGTATGTTAAGGCTATCCCTTATTTATTTTTGGCATGATCCACGACACAAATGAAACGAACAAATGCACAACTTTCATAAACGACCCTATTCTTAGAATTACTAAGGATGCCTATGTTCTTGATTTCCCATGTGAATTATCATTATATCTTCTGTTCATGGGTCTCAGAAAAATACGTATTTGATAAAATTTATCCGAAAGACATATTGATTTTTATGACATTCTGAGAAATCTTATTAACGTATTTCTTATGCATTTCATGCATTTATACATGTACATTGACCCATGATCAGCTCGCGCTATATACGCGTATATATATATATATATATATATATATATATATATATATATATATATATATATATATATATATATATATATATATATGTATATATATATGGGATATGAGAAAAGATTACGGCGTTATATACGCACCACAACCTGATCAACAAGTATACGTTGATGAGTTGCCCATAGTTGTAGAAATGATATGATGGGATGCCCCCAGAGGCTTGATGACGTTATGAACGCATATACCTATGCATGGAATGACATTTATACGCATATGCATGATCGCTCATGTCTATTATTTACTGATTTTCATTCCTTACATAGTCGGTACATTATTTGTATTGACATCTCTTTTGCCTGGGGACGCTGCATTTCATGCCCGCAGGTCTCGATAGACAGGTCGAGGGTCCTCTAAGTAGGCGATCGGCTCAGCGGAAGATGTTGGTGCACTCCATTTTCTCGGGGTTGAGCTTATTTTGAGATTATAAGCATTATGCTATTTCAAACAAGTGATAAGCATATTCGTGAAGGTGAGAGGGTAAACAAATCGAAGAAAATGAGTTTCATCGAAGTTTTGTATTTTGGGATAAAATACGGTCTAAGATATAACACCCAGTATTTATGGACTAGTACCATACAAGTACCACATGTCCATGATAGTAAGGTGTATAAAGTGTATTAAAAGTGAGTAATAATTTAAGTAATTTGAGATTATTCTTAATTGTATGGGAATTAATCTACGTGTAAGTACCTAGAATGACTGATCACCACTTAGTAGGTGGGCGTGGATACACCTAAAGAAGGGGTTCTCTTATCATTTTCTAGTTGAAGGCTTAGCAACACATTTGATTAAAAATGTAACACATGTGTGATCACAGAATACCACGTAATCATGTCACTTTTGGGGACAAAGTGAAGCTATCTCCTTTTCTCTACTACTACTAGAATATTAGTAGGATTCATTAATTGAAAAGGGGATGTTGTTTGAGAATTTCTTGAGCAGAAAAGCAAAGTAACAATATTATGCAAAAATGTCATACGAAATTATACTGCATTATAGCAACAGGATTTTGCGATTCTAAAGGAGTACGATGCAAACTTTCTCAAGAATATCATATAGATTTTTCCTACTCCAATTTTTCCATAACGTGTTTTGTCGCGATTGTCGTATGTTAGAGGGATTTTCAAGAGAATCGACTTAGGTATGTTAAGTCTATCCCTACTTTCTTTTGGCATGATCTATACGATACAATCGAAACGAGCAAATGCACAATTTCCATAAATGACTCTATTCATAGAAATACTAGGTATGCTTATGTTCTTGATTCCCCATGTGTCATATTATTCTATCATCTGTTCATGGGTCTCAGAAAATACGTAAGTTGATAAATTTATTTCATGATATTAATTAGAGGTATAATGGTGTTATGACAATCCGAAAATTTTATTAACGTACTTCTCATGCATTACATTTATTTACATTGACCCATGATCAAATGGCGTTATATACGCGTATATATGCACATATATATGTATATGAGATATGGGAAAAGGTTACGACGTTATATACACACCACCTCCTGATCAGCTGGTATACGTTGATGATTTTGCCCACAGTGGCCGAGATGATATGATGGGATGTCCTCACAGGCTTGATGATGTTATGTACACCTATACCTATGCATGAGACGATATTTATACACATGTGCATGACATTAAAATATTTCAGAATTTACAAAGTTATTAGACTTACAGGCGGAATTCTTTATTACATGTTTCGACTATGTCTCTTATGTACTGATCTTCATGCCTAATATACGTGGTAAATTATTTGTACAGACGTCCCTTTGCCTGGGGACATTGCGTTTTATGCCCACAGGTCCCGATAGACAGGTTGAGAGTCCTCCAAGTAGGCTATCAGCTCAGCGAAAGGTATTGGTGTGCTCCATTGCTCCGGAGTTGCTTATTTGTTCAGTATGATTAATACATGTATTGATTGGTACTGTAGGGTCAGTCCCGACCTTTATGATACTTATGAACTCTAAGAGGCTTGTAGACAGATGTCATGTATACGGATACTTGTATGGCCTTGTCGGCCTATGTTTTGAGTTTACAAATGATCATCTTGACCTTGGAGGCCCGTATGTCATATGTATAAGTCAGTATATCAGGTTGGGTCATCTTATGTCGAGTGTTACCTCATGTTTTATTCTTGTTACCTCATGCGGACCTTCTGGCCCATTTACCCATGTTGATGTAATGAGAAATATACATTACGTTGGTACTCAGTTGAGTAAGGGAACCGGGTTCCAGTCGCAGCCCATCGATTTGGGTCGTGACAGAAGTGGTATCAGAGCAGTTCTATCCCAGGGACTCTACAAGCCATGTCTAGTAGAGTCTTTTTTATAGGTGTGTTGTGCACCATACTTATAAGTTGGAGGATACAAGGTATTTAGGTCTGTCACTCTTTCTTCTTACTCTAGATCGTGTGGATGAGCTTAGTTGTAAGAATTCAAACTCTTAAACTCTATTTTACTCGTAATAAGACGATACCTACAACTAAAAGACAGTTGGTAAGAGATTGCATGTGGCTGTGGAAGAGTTGAGTCAAAGGAACTCGGTTTTTCATGATGCTTATGATGAGTAAATGCAAGGTCTTCAGTATATCATGTGTGTACCAAGACGTGTAAGCCTCTCGATAAGGAATCTTAAGGAAAGAATATCTATCCACTCCTATGGTGACAGGCAATGAGAGATTCACAAGGTAGATACAAGCTTCAATAAGTAAAAGAGGCAAGGTGAAGAAAGGTACGAGGTACCTAGTTATTAGAGATGAACATTATCTATAATTCACGAAGAGAGATATATAAGCATCTTGAGTTACCTTCAACAGTAACAGAGGTATGTACAATTGGTCACACCCATTTCAGTTATGCCCTATAGGGGCTAGCAGGTGTAGTTAAGAGAAGGGCGGGATATCAGGATCCGGCTGGGGTTAGGATAACCCAAATTAGTGAATGGATTTCTTGTGTTAGTTGACATTTTCGAAGGATATTGCGAAAGTACTAATAGATCTCCTTGTGAGACACCCAGATGGTGCACTCTAAAATAGTACAGCTAGATATGAGTACCACAAAGATAGGCACTGGAATCCTGGAAGGGATAAATATTACCTTAGTGTGGCTCCCGTCCCTAGTAAAGAGAGAATGTTAGGCAACCCGAAGAGCCAGTGAATGGAGCAAGGGGAGCTAAAAGCAAAAGAATGTCTTGTTGATGTTTTCAGAATAAGGTGATAGACAGAAATGTTAGCAGGGAAATAAGAAGAGACTTAATGAAACATTATGAGTAAGATGTGATACATGGATAACAACGGTAGATAAGAAAAATGAAATGATAGTATTACAGAGTCTATAGTCGAGGGAAGGAAAATATGGAAGGTGACAGGACTTGAGACAACAAAAGAGTATAGGCCATAAAGTCATATCCTCATTCCGAGAAATAAGTTCGTGACTCCAACATGATTACCAGAAGGAAAAATTAGACCCTAGAGTAATAGAAATCAGTGTGGACTGGTGAACAAGATGAACTAAACATGAATTAAGGACTGAGCGATTTGATAATAGTCGACATCATGAGAATTTTACAGATTGCGTTCCGACAATAATATAATGGACGACAGAAGAATACCCTTTAAAGGTCATTCAAGAAGACGCTTAAGCTTAAGGGACAGTGTGTGCTAGTTACATTAGGTGTCTCTCTCGTGAGTAAGGAATTTTGTTATCCTTGGTATAGAAGGATTACCGCAAGGCAAGTAAGGGTCATCGATGATGTGAAAAGATGCCAAAGACAAAGAGGTAAAACATCTATGGGTAGGTCGTCGTAGCGCTAAATCTTAAGTACTCCCCTAAAGGGGGGAATATGGAGTGATGTGGCATCATGTCAAAATTTAGTGGTTCTAGTAACTATGGAATGGTAAAGGAAGAATGCAATAAAAATGAAAAAGGAATGAGATTAAACTTATCCAAATCCTACGGATATACTTGATTCTAGAATATTATGCAAGAACGATGTCAAGGAAGGGAAGTAAGGGTTCCTGCCTGGGATGTTATTGATAAATAAGGAGCCAGTAGAAGACGTAAGTTAAGATAAAGGAAATAACCCAAGAATGATTACGCGGAATATTGATATGAGAATGGGCCAATGACTAGTTTGCAGTTGGTTTAGGAAGAGCCTAGTTATGGCTAGGCAGGAGGTTACTGATGAATCAACAGATCGTGCAAGATAAACATAGTAAAACCCAATATAGTGAATTCAGCCTCACAGCAATGTCATTGTAATACTTGAGATATATTCAGGTAGGAGTTGGGGTAGTTAAAAGTACTGTATGAATGTTATGGGAATAAAAGAGGGTGCCACTGGGAAGACAGTCGAAACTATAGTTTAGAAGCAACTGTACGAGCATAAGGGCGTGGAGGTAAGTAATTACGAATAATTATAGGCGAGGAAAGACATCAAAATTCCGTCGAGTATACGATGTAATAAGCTCGCATCTTTACAAGAGTCAGAGGTTCTTCCCTAAGTAATACCCAAAGAGCGAATGGTCTTATAATAACAGTCTCACAACAACATTGCATGCACTCCATAAGAAAGTGGCACCTACCATGCCTAATGAACGGGGATTAAAATCAGAAGTAATATTCAAGATCATATGAGTTGAATGGAATTTCAATATGTGTGGGCACTAAGGTAAACTAAGTATGCACGCAACAAGGGGAAGGAAGACCAGGAAAAGTAATTGCTTAAATTTAAAGAAAGATGAGAAGGAATGAAAATAATTATTCTATTAATGATCTATAGTTAGTTACGTTATGAACGCACTTAAGAGTTTAGATTATTATCCATGTAGCGTATATGTTAACAATCATACATCCGTAGAAGATTCCGGTGTAAGTTAAAAGAAAGAATTTAGCCCAGGTCATCGACAAAAGATTGAATTGTTAGTAGATTGTATCATGGATATCTCATAGCTTCCATGAAAGGCTAAAGTAATAGCTAATACCATGAGTCGCAGATCGGAATATAGCACAATCCTACATAAAGGTTGATCAGAATGAAAAGAGTTACAACAACGAAGTAAATCACGAGTCTGATAATTGGACCTAGAAAATTATAGAAATTGTGCTTGAGAACATGGCAGAATCATTCTTAATATCAGAGGTGCAAGAGAGATAATACAACAACCATATTGTATAATGGCTCTACAAGGAAGCCAATTAGAAGAAGTACCAGCCTTATAAGAAGTCAGTATGAAGCTCTCACTAGATTGTGTACACACCAGAGGTGCAAGTATTATAATAGAGCTTCAAGTTGTGAATATGAATTATTCCTATGTGGAAAGGAGGTCATGAAAGAGATAGAAAATGTTATGTGAGATTTTAAGGTAAGTAAGGTAAAAGTGAGCAACGATGCAGAAGGTTGGGAATAGTCCATACTTCAGATACAAGACTAGAAGCGTTGGGATTCAGTATCGATAGCAGCATCGGCAAAGGCATATCTTCCAGCCTATGGTTTTTAGGTACCGAGAGATCTAGTTAAGAGAGTAAAGAAGAGTTAGAGATGATGTGATGTCTCGCTTTATGTTCTAAAATAACACAAGGAAATTTGTGGTGCAATAAGTTGAATGAAGGTTGCGAGTAGTATAAATACATATGTATAGGTCGCAAGCTAAAGTATGGTAAAGCGACAAGGTTTTAGGAAGATATGAGTAAGGATAAGAAAGGCCGAGTGAGAAGGTGATGAGAATGGATAAGTCCTACGGATTAAACCCATGCAAACAAGAGAGTTAATGGTTTCGCTAAGTTATAGAAAGTTCAGTATAGCCTGAATGAACTCAAGGGAATCAAATACTAATAACATCTAGAAGAAATGGAATGCTGCCCTAGTAGTGGAATGACGGTGCGATTATAATAGATAAAGGATGAAGTTTGGGCCTTCAATTGAGTAATGATTCAAATAGGATTTCATGAATTGTACGGGATTAAAATACTCACGTAAGTGAATCACATTGCGATGCTATAAAATACGGTTATTGAAGTACAATATCCCCGGTAAATATATTAGGAAAATCACTTCAAATATTCCTCGATGCAATGTAAGCCCTAGTGGCAAGGTATTACGTAATAAGCGTCAAGTTATTAGTGGTATATTGCAGATCAATATTGAGGTGAATCAATAATGGATGGACAAAAGTCACAAAGTATGAGATGAGATTAGGTCGTCATTCTTAAAATGAACGGTGATGAGGAAACATTAAAGGACTTAGATTTATACATATGGGGTAAGCAACAAGAGTAAGCTGGAATTTGGTAGCAGACCTCAGCAACGATAAATGGAAGTAGGAGTCATGGTATAGTATGACCTACCTAGATGCAGTAAAATAATGCAAATAGATAATCGGGTCTATGAAACTAGATATAGCAATATTCGTATGTTCAACAAAGTACCGAGCGAAGAACTTCGGTATACCCGTGGATGCCCAGAAGGACATCTTATCAAGCTCTGTATAAGTTTACAAAGTGAGGCCTAGAGATTGGCTAAAATCTGGAGGAAAAAGTAAAGAAGAGTCGCATAGGCGCATTTACAAGGTCAGAGTCGTTCAGGCTGCGTGACAGAAGATAGCAACAGTTACGAGATTGGAAGGATTCCGATCACAAGTCGTGGTGTGAGAAAGAGGCTTAAAAAGGGGAATTCCTTGGCCTTTGGAGTTATTTGCCGAGTAGTTTCCTAGATGACAAGGGAAGTACTAAAGTATTTGGAAGACCTAAGTTATGAAAACAATAAGTGCATCAGTTAACATTCGAGGACGAATGTTCCAAAGGGAGGAATGATGTTACATCACGTATTTTCATACGCTAAAAGTTTTGTCGTAAGCTAATTGACGTAAGTTCGGGATTGAGATAATTTTGAGATTATAAGTATTATGCTATTTCAAACAAGTGGAAAGTAAATTCGTGAAGGTGAGAGGGTAAGCAAATCAAAGAAATGAGTTTCGCCGAAGTTTGATATTTTGGAATAAAATACAGTCTAAGCTACAATACCCGGTATTTATGGACTAGTACCATACAAGTACCACATGTCCATGATAGTAAGGTATATAAAGTGTGTTAAAAGTTAGTAATATTTTAAGTAATTTGAGATTATTCTTAATTGTGTGGGAATTAATCTATGTTTAAGTAGCTAGAATAACTAATCACCATTTAGTAGGTGGACGTGGATACACCTAGAGAAGGGGTTCTTTTATGATTTGCTAGCTGGAGGCTTAGCAACACGTTTAATTAAAAATGTAACACATGTGTGATCAAAGAATACCACGTAATCATGTAACTTTTGGAGACAAAGTGAAGCTATCCACTTTTCTCTACTACTACTACTAGAATATTCGTAGGATTCATTTAATTGAAAAGGGGATGATGTTTGATAATTTCTTGAGAAGAAAAGCAAAGTAACGATATTATGCAAAAAAATCATACGAAATTATACTGCATAATAGTAACGGAATTTTGCGATTTTAAGGGAATATGATGCAATCTTTCTCAAGAATATCATACGGATATTTCCTACTCCAATCTTTCCGTCACGTGTTTTGTCGGGATTTTCGTATGTTAGAGGGATTGTCAAGAGAATCGACTCAGGTATGTTAAGGCTATCCTTAATTTCTTTTGGCATGATCTATACGATACAAACGAAACGAGCAAATACACAATTTACATAAATGACTCTATTCAAAGAAATATTAGAGATGCATATGTTCTTGATTCCCCATGTGTCATATTATTATATCATATGTTCACGGGTCTCAGATAATACGTAAGTTGATAAATTTTATTTCATGATACTAATCAGAGGTATAATGGTGTTATGACACTCCGAAAGATTTTATTGACGTACTTCTCATGCATTGCATTCATTTACATTGACCCATGACTAGATGGAATTATATATGAGTATATATGTACATATATATGTATATGAGATATGGAAAAAAGTTAGGGCATTATATACGCACCACTACCTAATCAGCTGGTGTACGTTGATGATTTTGCCCACAGTGGCCGAGATGATTTGATGGGATGCCCTCAGAGGCTTGATGATGTTATGTACACCTATACCTATGTATGACATGACATTTATATGGACGTGCATGACATTATAAATATTCCAGAATTTACAAAGTTATTTAGACTTACAAGTGGAATTCTTTATTCCATGTTTCGACTATGTCTCTTATGTACCGATCTTCATGCCTTACATCCTCCGTACACTATTTTTACTAACGTCCCTTTACCCAGGGAAGCTGCGTTTCATGCCCGCAGGTCCCAATAGACAAGTTGAGAGTCGTCCAAGTAGGCTATCAGCTCATTAGAAGGTGTTGGTGCACTTCATTGCTCCGGAGTTTCTTATTTGGTCAGTATGATTAGTACATGTATTGGTTGGTACGACTGGGTCAGTCCCGATCTTTATGATACTTATGTACTCTTAGAGTCTTGTAGACAGATGTCATGTATACGAATACTTATATGGCATTGTCGGCCTATGTTTTGAGTTTACAAATGATCATCTTGGCCTTATAGGCCGGTGTGTTATATGTATAAGCCAGTATATCAGGTTGGTTCATTTTATGTCGAGTGTTCCCTCATATTTTATTCTTGTTACCTCATACGGCCCTTCTGGCCCATTTACCCATGTTGATGCAATGAGGAAGATACGTTACATTGGTACTCGGTTGAGTAAGGGCACGGGGTACCCGTCGCGGCCCATCAGTTTGGGTCGTGATAGCCTGTTTGGCCTATTTTCCAATGATAGTACAATAAGAGAGATATGTAACATTGGTACTCGATTGAGTAAGGTACCGGGTGCGCATCCCGGCCCATCGGTTTGGGTCATGACAAGGAGCTGGACAGGAACCGCAGGTGCGAAGATTTTCCCGCACCTGCGAGTGTTGCAGATGCGGGCAGCTGGGCGCAGGTGCAAAAGAAGCCGCATGTGCGAGGTGGTTTCCGCACCCGTGAAGATCGCATATGCGGTCAAGTGATTGCAGGAGCGGAGGATGAGTTTAAGTGACTTTTCGCAAAGCGGAGCTTGGTCCGCAGATGCGGAATTTTTACCGCACGTGCGGTTTTGATGGCAGAAAGTATAAATAGAGGACTTTGGGAATTTCCCTATTTTCACATTTTGGAACGCAGACTTTGGGGATTTTTTATGAGATTTTCGAAGGGAATTTGAGGATTATCTTTGAGGTAAGTTCCTTGAGCCTAATTATCCTTAGTAATGGTGTTTTCCCATTGATTTTACACTTAAATAGTGAGGTTTTGAAGTGAAAATTGGGGGTTTAGGGCTTGGAGATTGGAGAGTGAACTTTGGGGTTTTGGAGGGGCAATTGAGGTTGGATTTTGGTAAAATACGTATAACTAGACTCGTGAGTGAATGGGCTTTCGTGTTTTGTGATTTTTGTCGGATTTTGAGACGCACATTTTGGAACGCAGACTTTGGGGATTTTTTACGAGATTTTCGAAGGGAATTTGAGGATTATCACTGAGGTAAGTTCCTTGAGACTAATTATCCTTAGTAATGGTGTTTTTCCATTGATTTTACACTTAAATAGTGAGGTTTTGAAGTGAAAATTGGGGGTTTAGGGCTTGGAGATTGGAGAGTGAACTTTGGGGTTTTGGAGGGGCAATTGAGGTTGGATTTTGGTAAAATACGTATAACTAGACTCGTGAGTGAATGGGCTTTCGTGTTTTGTGATTTTTGTCGGATTTTGAGACGCACATTTTGGAACGCAGACTTTGGGGATTTTTTACGAGATTTTCGAAGGGAATTTGAGGATTATCACTGAGGTAAGTTCCTTGAGACTAATTATCCTTAGTAATGGTGTTTTTCCATTGATTTTACACTTAAATAGTGAGGTTTTGAAGTGAAAATTGGGGGTTTAGGGCTTGGAGATTGGAGAGTGAACTTTGGGGTTTTGGAGGGGCAATTGAGGTTGGATTTTGGTAAAATACGTATAACTAGACTCGTGAGTGAATGGGCTTTTGTGTTTTGTGTTTTTTGTCGGATTTTGAGACGTTGGCCCGGGTGTCCGGTTTGAGCCAATTTCGGATTTTGGACTAGAGTTCAGTAGTTTTCTTGTGGAATTTATCCTTTTAGCCAATACTGATTATCTCATACTGTTTGTGACTAGATTCGGGGCATTTGGAGGCCGATTCGAGAGGAAAGGGCATTTCGGAGTAGGATTTCTATATTGTTGAGGTAAGTAACAATTTTAAATATGGTCTTGAGGGTATGAAACCCGGAGTTTGGTATGATGTGACTATTTGGAGGTGATGCACATGCTAGGTGACGGGCGTATGGGTGTACATCATGAGGGATTGTGACTTGGTCCATCCCCTGAGACTGTAAAGTCTAATAGCCTTTTGTGCTTATATGTATTACTTGTTTGCTAGCTATTTGACTTCCTTTCATGTTAGAAATCATGCTTAGGCTATGTACCTGCTTATGGTTGTTATACTCAGTCATAGTAATTCTTGTATATGTTTACCTTAGTCTCTGTTATTTCCCTTCTGATACCTATAGCATTCTGATTTGGGTTGATTCCCTTTCATTATTAAGGGCTATGAGACTAGAGAGGTTCGTGACTGAGTGAGATTGAGGGTCTGTTTGTGAGATATTGTACCTTAGCACGTAAGTTCTCCGTGCGACATATGACTTGTCCGTGCGGATTCTGATATGATATGGTAGAACGTGATTTGTCCGTGCGGACCTTGATATGATATTATAGTACATGAGTTGTCCATGCAGACTATAGCTCTTGCACTGTAGGAGCCCCTCCGGAGTCTATACACCCACAGTGAGAGCATGTACCTAATGAGCGTGTGTATGGAGTTCTGAGAGCCGTGTGTTGAGCTATTTAGAGCTTGAGTGACAATACCCTGTGAGGTTGCATCTGTCTTCTTTGTTGCTGCATTTAGCTGATTCATGCTATTGTTTGAACTTTCGCAAACTTGTTATATTTAGATTTTACTTGAACTTGGTAAGTATATAACTGATTTGACTCATGTTACACGCATTTACTCATTTCTATTCTTAGATTTTGAAAATTATCAAGATGAACTGTATTGTATAACTCGTCACTGCTTCTCAGTTCCTTATTTATTTCTGTTACTTGCTGAGTTGGTTGTACTCATGCTACACCCTGCACTTCATGTGCAGATCTAGATGTGTTTGATCACGGAGATCGTTGAGTTCGGGCGCGATCGAGTACGGGAGACAACGAGGTAGCTGCCGGCGTCCACAGGACCTTATCTCTCCTTCTATATTTCTTTCTGTCCTGTACTTATACTTAGACACTGGTTGTATTAGTTTTGTTATCTAGATGCTCATGACTTGGTGACACTCCGATGTTTGGGGCTAGTTTTTTCGCATTTTGATTCTATTTTGAGTTCAACTTTTGTATTTATGAAAATTTCCGTTATGGAAAAGCTTTGAACTGCCTTTATATTGAATTACTGAAATATTTCGGGAAAGTCGGTCTGTCTAGTACCATCGATAGGCGCCATCACAACATGTTAGGTTTTGAGTCATGACAAATTAAATCTAAAGCAATGACGGAAAAGAAACTTAAAATAACATTGATTGGAAAAATCACTCTAGATGGCAATGATTTGACGGGGTTATGTAGAGCCCCTATTTTTTTTTCTTATATTACATTTAGGTGCAGCTATTTACCATTTGTTATGTGTGCATACTTAGGAAAGGAAGACAACTCAATTTGTTTCTTGAAACGGTATTTTTCTCTTCTATTTGCACGCGTTAGAATTTCTGGAATTGAAGACATTTGAATTAGATTCCTTCTTGAAAGGTAATTTGTTTTCTTTTATTTCCTCAGTGTTTTGGTGCTGCACACAATTTTATACCTTCTTTTAGAATTTTTCGTTAGGAATTTTAGGAATGTACTTCAACTTTGCTCCCCATATAGCTAAAGTGGTGCAAGCAAAAAAAAATTAGTTTTGACTCCACAAAAATCGAAATCAACAACTATTACGATAAAGATTACTTAAATACTTTAATACCAAATGATCTTTCACTACAAAGATTCATTGTTTAATTTATATATATATATATATATATATATATATGTGTGTGTGTGTGTGCGCGCGCGCGCACACAATAACAGACGAAAATAAAAATACTCTTTTTTAATAGATAGGTTAGTTTTGAAGAAAAATACCCACTATATTTTTAAGACTTAGATCCGTTAAATGATTTATGTAATGGTACAACTGTGGTATAAAGCGACTTTGACAGTAACGTCAACATGTAAAAATAACGATGGATATATGTGCTTTTGCCTTCTAAGCATGTGTTTATCCCCAAAATTTAACTTTTACCAAAGAAAATGAAGGATATCCTCTTAAATTTGTCCGAAAATAATTGCAAGTATGCTTGTGTACTGCAACGATAATAAATAGTCAAATAATTTTAAATGTTGCACTATATTTGATACAATATATTTCATTAAATTAACTAATATATGTTGCGTTTTCAAGAAACATATCTAGGTCGGCAACAAAAAATCTAATCATAAAAAGGCGGCCAAAATCATAAGGGAACAAACACCAAATATCGTATAGAAAGAAGTATGAGGTAAGACAAAAATACATTTTTATTTTTATATATAGTACATATATCATTTGCAGGTTTAGAAGATGATGCCGAATCATTTTCGATTCAAGTATTTTATAAGTGTAATAACACTAAAGATTGTTACATTTTCTTCCACATCAACTTTGCGTTCATATAGGTAATATTTTAAGTAAATTTAATTTTTAATCCCTTAATATATACTACAAATGATTTATTGAGAATCTACTTGAAAAGTGTGAAGGTAAACAATTTTAACGATCGAACATCAACATGCATTATTATCGCGCAACACATGTTTGTAGAAACTAATTACATTAAAAGGACAAATACCTTTATCGAAATATTGTTAACTTTTTTTTTACCCTTTAAATTTAATTTCACACTATACAAATAATCATTTGATTGTTTCTCTAGTAGTTAAGACTTTGGAATTAAATAAAGTTTCTTGATTTGAACTATGTAGGAGTTTCTAATATTTAAGACTTTAAATCTCATTAAAATTTATTGAACTTATATAAATTGTAAAGACCCGACCGGTCATTCTAAGAACTTTCACTTCTCCTGGTAGTTTGATGGCATGAGTAGCTCACTTATGTGAATCATCGGTTTTCGTTTTCAGGTTATTCGGAAATCGATTTGGAAGAATGAATTCATGGTTTAAGCTTTAAGTTGGAAGAGTTGACCAAGTTTGGCTTTCTAGTATTTGACCTGGAGTGGAGTTTTGATGGTTTCGTTAGATCCGGATGGTGATTTTAGACTCGGGTGTATGCCCCGATTTGCATTTGGATGTTTCTTGAAGGTTTTCGGCACCAATTGGTGAAATTTGGAAATTTGAAGGTTTGAAAAGTTCTTAAGTTTGATCGGAAGTTGACTTTGAAGATATCGGATTCGGATTGTGGTTATGGGAATTGGAATATATTCGTTATGTTATTTGGTACTTGCGTGCAAAATTTGGGTTGATTTGATATGTTTCAGTGCTAGTTTTGGAAGTTGAAAGTTCAAAGTTCATTTGAGTTCGAATTGAGGTGTGATTCGCCGTTTTGATGTTGTTATGCGTGATTTGAGGCCTCGAGTAGGTCCCCATTATGTTATAGGACTTGTTGGTATATTTGAACGGGGTACCAGGTGGCCTAGCTGAGTTTCAGACAAGGTTCAGATCATTTCGTTTCTTGTTGCATTGCTGAAGAGGAACTCGATCTAGCGTGATCGCACCTGCGGCTGGTTCGCGCAGGCGCGATGGTCGCAGAAGAGATAAAGGAGTCACAGGAGCAAGGTAAGACTTGGGCGAGGAAGATTGCAAAGGCGGAATTAAGGGCGTATTTGCGCGTCAGCAGAAGCGTAAGTCTAGCCGCAGAAGCGGCATGTGGCGCAGAAGTGTGAGATAGTTGGCGCACCTGCGTGTGTGCAAAAGCAGGATAGGTCTGGCGGTGCGGAATGGCTGGTCTTCGTGGGGCTTCGCAGAAGTGGAGGTCGTAGATGCAACATTGGGACCGCATATGCGAAAATACTGGACAGAAGCTATAAATCGCGGTTTTTGGTTCCTTCATCATTTTTTGAGATTTGGGGCTTAGAGTGAAGCGATTTTGGAGGCAAATTTCAGCACAAATATTGGCCTAAGTTTTTTATACTGGATTTTGATTATATTTTGTGATTGTATCTGTCACACCCCAAACCTAAAGAGACATAGCCGACACCAGGTGCCATACTTGGCCCGAGCGTACCACTCTATAATTGTGAACTCTAGAGGAGTAACCCTCAACTTAGACCGATGAGGCCATATTCTGAATCATCCGAAAATAACGTCTCTGTCATATGAGGGGTAAATATACCCAAAAGCTTATATATATAATTGTGCACGCCGACGAAGAAGCCATGAACATATACTATTACACAAAAATATACAAGATTCGTCTACAAGCCTCTAGAGATAACTGAACTGTACCATGGTCGAGACAGGGCCTCGACCTACCCATCAAATCTGTATACAAAGAAATGAACTCCAAGGTCTAGACCTGGTAACTCCGAGGAAGTGGAGCTTACCAAACAAGCTAATATTTGACTCTGTCTACTGGAAGAATCCGTCGAACTGTCAAATAGGACCTGCAGACATGAAATGCAGCATCCCTGACAAAAGGGACGTCAGTACGAAATAATGTACCGAGTATTTAAGGCAACAAAATAACTGAAAACTGAAATTGAACTGATAATATAATAACTGAAAGTAACTAGGAGTCAAAGATAATCTGAAGATATGTTTACTTGCTGATACTGACTTAACTCTCTCAATATAGTAAGTAAAATAGTTGTCCGGCTTTATAAGGCTCGGTATGTGTAACAGCTCTGCCATAGTAGGATCGCTCATAAGCTCTCGGCCATACAAGGCTCTGTATCTCAGCCATTCTGGGCTCGTTCATAGGCGCTCGACCACATTAGGCTCGGTATATAACTCACCATCTGATCAGAGGTTGCCCAATATGGGCCTGCCCATCGATTACTTAGGGGTGATTTCATGACATTTGTGAGACCGAGAGAATGGAGAGATTGATGACTGAGCGAGGCCGATGGCCTGATTGTGAGGATATTTATTTATGATGGGAGCGGGCTGCAGGCCGCAACATATGTTATTGATTTACGCCATGATCAGCTTATTATAGCACTTGGGCTGAAGGAGCCCCTATAGAGTCTGTATACACCTCCCGTGAGCGCAGGTACCTATTGCGTGCGAGTGTCGTGTGCGAGTGTCGAGTGATTTTGAGGGATTGAGCGATTGTGGGGACTGAGTAACTGTGAAGATTAAGTGATTGGTAGGCATGAGTGCATTGATGCGCCAAGAGTATGCATATGGTTTTATCACTGCATGGTATTACAGTTGGCATGCATTCATTGACATGTAGGCGTAGAGATGTATTTTCCTCATGCCATTTGATAATGAAACATCTTATCTATTCATATTCGGGGCATTTGGAGGCCGATTCGAGAATTGTGTTTACAAACCTACTCATATTTTGGTGATTTCAATAAAGAATTGTGTTTTCACTGATATACTTGAAAAGCATGCCTATTTTTTGCGGAACTGTAAACGAACTGAGCATTATATCTCTGAGTTACTTCTTTTATCACTTTTATTATGTTGTTATGAACTGTTGTTCGCTATTGGTGTTGGACCCCAGCCTTCGTTCCAGATCATCACTACTTTCAACCAAAGGTTAGGTTTGTTATTTATTGAGTACATGGGAAAAGTTGCACTCATACTACACTTCTGCACCTTGCGTGCAGATGTTGGATGTTGATGTTGCCTTGTACGATGGGAGCTAGATTTGAAGATCTACCTATATTTCGGTCATAGTTGCCTCTTGATTTTTGTAGCTCTAGAACTTTAATTTGTTCATGTATATTTCAAACAGATGATGTACTTTATTTCATACCAGCTTTGTAAATTCTAAATCATAGACGCTCATGATTTGTACTACTAGTCTTTTGGAAATGTATATGTTTTAGATATTTTATCATTTATTTGTCTCGATAAATCTCATTTAATTGGATAGTTATTAATTGGCTTACCTAGCGGGTTGGGTAGGTGCCATCACGACTAGTTGGATTTTGGGTCGTGACAAGTTGGTATCAGAGCTCTAGGTTCATAGGTTCTACGAGTTATAAGAAAGTGTCTAATAGAGTCTTGCGAATTGGTATGATGACGTCCGTACCTATCTTCGATAGTCTACAGGGCATTTAGGATAAATTTCTTATCTTTCTTTCCTTATTGTGTGGCATTGATTCAGATTGAAGCGTAACTCCTTGAGTTCCTTCCATGTATTCGTATGCGCATGTGAGAGCTCAGTACATGTGAGCTTGAATCCATCGATGCACATGTACATTGATGGCTTGTGATTCCATGGAGGAGGTGGGAGATGTGATTTTTATGTGTTGATGATGGACCAGTCTGGAGGACACGAGGCCGGATTTTGACTGTGGCTTGAGCACGGGGATTTTGTTTGGGTGCAGACGTGATTTTGCACTTATAAGTCTGGTAGTATCCCTATTAGTGGAAATTACGGCTCGACAAGTGGTAGGATGGATATATGTTGAGTATGACGTGATTGCGAGATGTGTTCAGAGGATTGAATGTAACGAGAAGAGTTTGCTTGAGATGTAAAAAGAACTATTGCGTGTTTGATTTATGTCTTGATGTGGTGTATTGTCTCGAGTTATGAGTGTATTGGAGGATCTTTCATGTTGTTTAACTTTGGAATGAATTAGGTTCTCATGCCTTGTTGGTGAGTTCAGACCGAGGAAGATTAGGTGATGGCATAGTAGTTGTGGCTGCGAAAGGGTATAAAGAGATGTCAGTTTGAGGCTAAGCAGGTAGGTTATAACCTGCGAGGTAATCCATAAATGCGTGATCATTATGATGTTGTGTAAAGGCTTCCTTTTCTGTCAGTGGGTTATATTTGTGCAATTTGAGTTTCGTCTGGTTGTAATAGTTGACCTGACCTTCACGAGAATGAATGCGAGACTTGCAGATGATTTGGG
This sequence comes from Nicotiana paniculata, assembly GCA_005239505.1. NCBI lineage: Eukaryota > Viridiplantae > Streptophyta > Magnoliopsida > Solanales > Solanaceae > Nicotiana > Nicotiana paniculata. Next base: position 58,182 of record ML331837.1, read on the forward strand.
GTATTAGATGGTTTGTGTTGCATGAGCTTGTGAAGGATTTAATTGAATTTCATTGCAGTATTATGGTAGTAATTGGGGTGTGGTTATTGTAATTTATCAAAGGTTTTATTCTATGTCTTTGAGAAAAGTGGGGGAGTCTGCTATTGACGAGTTGACTGCACGGTTATGTGTGGTATTGGTTTCGGATTGAGGCATACTTGTGAATCAGTTATGACTTCCAAAGGTTGAGATCAAGGATGACTCGAGTAAGAGGATTTCTAAATACGGGTTGTATTACACTCTATGAGTATATGAGAATTATGGAATGATTGAGTGGTGATTCATGAAGGATGCAGTGTGCATGGAGTAGGAATTTGCTTGGTTTCATTAAAGTGGGGTTACTTCTTTGGGTATTGTTGTGCTAATGGGGAACAAATTGTTCGGCTCGCTTGGTTTTTGCAATTGAGATTGGAGCAGAGTGGGTGACTCTCGAGAAGGTTCTAATGGATTCAATATTTATATGTGGCAATTCAGAATTTTCTAGAGTTGTATATGGCTAGAATCTGAGATTTGCGTCAGATGGTGCCAGGACTTGCGGTATTTCTATATCATTATGGATTCTGCATTTCAGTATCACGAAGGTGAAGGAAACAACTTTAGGTTCGCATAAGGTCTCTTCATATTGGGTATCTCGGTTGTGGTACTTTTGGGGTGCCTAAGAGGCAATACAATAACTTATGGGTTTTAAGGCATGTGGTTTTATGTTAGAACCTCTTATAGTGAGTTTTGGTTAATAATCGTCGTATTCTGTCCGGAGAAGTATCAATTGGAAGGCAGTTCAGAAGGAACTCCGAGGAATAAGACAGTTTGGTAGTAGATTGGATCATCACAGTAATGGATATGATTGGATCTTTGGGTACCTATGATGTAGTGAGTTTCTATAGGTATTTTGTGGCGATACTCTTGGGTTTGGAGACCTGCGTGGCTTGGTTGAGCTAGAGATATTATGTTCTTATGGCTTGGTTATGTGCAAATGGGTTTCAAACAAATCTCGATGGTTTCTACCACGTTTTGATATGGATATTTCCTACCGACGTAAGGAGCATGTTGCGTGTTGGGATTTTCTCCTGGATGAGACCAAAGGGAGAGTTTCTAGATGACCGGGTATGTATTCTGCTTGTGACTCAGAGTTGATTACGAGGTCCTCGTAAATTTCATGTGATAGCATGATAGATGTGGTGTAATGTGTGGGATTGAGATTTGCATGTGCAAGGTGTCGGTTCAGTTTTGAAGGGAAGGTCACGAGTTCTTAGATAATATGGACAGTTTCAGATGACTAGATTAATGCTATTACTACTTGGTATTTCCTGAGAACGGTGCACATTTCAGAAGGCGCATTGTGTTTTGACTTACGAATACTTCATGGGTATTGTTGTACTCGCCTGGTTGATCAACTACTGATGTTTAGATTTTGCTATGTGGCATGGAAGAATTATAGATGTGTTTCCTTTGGGGATTATTATGTATGAGAGATATGATAGTCACTCAAGTGGTGGAGTTGGTATCGACTATGGTGATTCATGTGTTCTATGGATTTGGAGGCTGGGAATTCTCAGAAGCAGATTGTTTCGGGGTTGCAGACTGTGAAGATGCGGCCCACGAGAAGCTAGATAGTGGTACATGTTAAGTTTGGATCATTGTGGACTTTTGGAGGTCTATTTATCCATTTTGGGATGATCGAAGTTAATTTGGGGCCAATTGGTAAGCCCAATAAGGATGTGTATTCTACACTGGGCCGTATTGGTTTACTCAGTACTGCTATTGTTGAGGGATGTGCCATTTAGTTAGAGCTGAGCTTATTCATATTCTCTCATGTTCTACAAGTTACCCTTCTATTCTACGAGGGGTTCTGATTCATTGGTTATATGAACACATGGTGCGTTTCTATTGGGGCCTTATAGCGGAACTTGAGCGAGATGGGTATTTGGGTGTTGCATGCTTGATTGTGCATTAGTTATGTTCCTTCAGGTTTGTGTGGCATTGTGTCATTTGCTTATCTGTGGTTATGGTCATGCACTTTGTGTACTTGATGTCGAATTGCGTGTGATTATTAATTTTGAGCAGGGTGGCTTGAGTTATTTCATATAACCAGTGTTTGGATGGGGTCATGCATTGCAGCGGGGTTATGTTGAGATATGATCTTTTGTATTAGATTCGTGTGTGATGGATATACAGTGAGTGATGGGTTTTTAGCATTGTGTTGTGGAGGTACTTGTTGAACTTGTGGGACAGTTCTATCGTTTGAGTCATTTTCCATGTTTGAGTACATTTGAATTGTTACATATTGGTGCACGAATTTGCACGGTTTGTGACTCTGGGTATTATTGGTGTGGCATGTCAGTAGAGTAGCTGGTATTGATAAGATGAGGTCTTCAGATCTAGAATGGGTGTTATCTAATTTGATTAAGGTATATTTGAAAGGATAATGTCGTTGATCGACTTAGAAATTGGCTATAGTTCTGGTCTAAGGAGCGGGAGCTCCATGACTTGTTGATTTGATGAATGGTTATGAGTTTATGCGTGTTCCTTTCATCATCAGCAGTGTAAGAAGGTTTTAGAATGAGTTTTTGGTGGACATGGGTTTATTACCGGTATTGGGTTGTTTTGAGCAGCTATTGTGATCAAAACTTTGCTACGAGTATGCGAGTCATGTGATGATATCTTGGGTTATGGTTATGGCTTAATACAGATTGTCCCGACTTATACAACGTGTAGATTGAGAGGTTCTTGTAGGAAATTTCGGATGTTGGAAATTGGATTCTATGGCTTACGACCTAAAGTTAAAGTAATGATCTTCAGTATGTTGTGTTCTTGGACCTATATTAAATAGGGTGACGTGGGATCACCCCCAGTTATGTGCATGGTAAGGTTACTCGGCAATTTGATGGCTTTTGGAACAACTCTTGGCACGTTCGAGGACGAACACATGTTTAAGTGGGGAGGATGTAACGACCCAACAATTCGTTCTGAAAATTTGCACTTTGCTCGGTAGTTTGAGGGCATGAGTAGCTCCGTATGATGTATTATGACTTATATGAATCGTTAGTTTGGTTTTAAGGTTATTCGAAAATCGATTCGGAAGAATGAATTTCATGGTTTAAGCTTTAAGTTGGAAGAGTTGACCAAGTTTGACTTTCTAATATTTGACCTCAGATTGGTGTTTTGATGGTTTCGTTAGGTCCGTATGGTTGTTTTAGACTCGGTCGTATGCCTGGATTTGCATTTTGATATTTCTAGAAGGTTTCGACACCAATTAGCGAAAGTTGGAAATTTGAAGGGTTGGAAAGTTCATAAGTTTGACCGGAATTTGACTTCGAGGATATCAGATTCTGATTCTTGTTCCGGGATTCAAAATAGCTTCGTTATGTTATTTGAGACTTGTGCGCAAAATTTTGGTTCATTCCGGGTTGATTTGATATGTTTCGGCGTTTTTGAAGTTGAAAATTCAAAGTTCATTTGAGTTCCAATTAAGGTGTAATTCACCGTTCGATATTGTTATGCATGATATGAGTCCTCGAGTAGATCCGCATTATGTTATAGGACTTGTTGGTATATTTGGACGGGTTCCCTAGTGGCTCGGGTGAGTTTCGGACGAAGTTCATATCATTTAATTTCATGTTGCATTGCCGAAGAGGAACTGGATTTGGTGTGATCGCACCTTCGGCTGATTCATGCTGCCGCGATGGTCAAAGAGGCAATAAAGGAGTCACAGGAGTGAAATGAGACTTTGGCGAGGAAGTTCGCAGAAGTAGAATTAAGGGCGCATTTGCACGTATGCAGAAGCGTAAGTCTAGCCACAGAAGCGTGGCGTGTGGCACAGAAGTGTGAGTTGGTTGGCGCACCTGCGTGTGCACATAAGCGGGAAAAGTCTGCAGGTGCGGAAGGGCTGGTCTTCATAGGGCTGCGCAGAAGCGAATTTTTTCGTAGAAGCGGAGGTCGTATGTGCGACATAGTGACCGCGTATGTGGAAATAATGGGCAGAAGCTGTAAATCGAGGTTTTTGGTTCTTTCATCATATTTTGAAATTTGGGGCTCGGAGTGAAGTGATTTTGGAGGAAAATTTCATCACAAGTATTGGGGTAAGTGTTTTATACTCGATTTTTATTATATTTCGTGAATCTATCTTCGTTTTTTGATAATTAGATTATGAATTTTAAAGTTATGTTTTATACTTTAATACCACGCAGGGGGAGGTGATTTGTGTGGTATGCATTTTTTTGCGTGCATTGATTATAGAAGGAACTTGTTCTTCTATGTGTTCCTTATACTACTGTTGCGGAATAATAAATGCAGAAATTACAGAACACAAGGATTTTTACGTGGAAAACACCCGGCTCAAAAGGTGAAAAAACAACGACCTACTAATTAAAATTTTCCCCAACACTTCACTTAATCTGAGCCTAAGCAGCATTTACAAAAATCTTTGTAAACCTAAGGATTAACTCTAATCTCGTTGTGGCAACCAACCTCTAATTGTTGCGACAACTTCAAGTTAACTCTAATTTGAATACTCAAAGTACCTAATACAATTGCCTCTAGATAAAGCAGAAAGGTTCAAATTGAAAACTACCTGCTACAATTGAACTAGAATAAAAAACAGACACTTGGAAATGGTTCTTCTATCTGGTTCATGTAGCTTCAAGTTCGCACTTCTGCTTTTGTACGTACCTGTAAAATGAGAACATCCTGAAATATATAGAGTTAGTAGATTAAGAAACAACTAGAGTTCTAATGCTACTCTTCCTTGGTGGAAGAGTTCTAGTTGTCACCAACTTCTAACTCCTCTCTTATCTTGGATGGCGATCTCTTTGAGTAAGGAGTCCTTCTCCTTATCAATTATGCAACATTTTCGATGAGATATCAGATATACCAAGTTAAGTTTATCTCCTTCACATGCATCCCTTATTCTCGAATCAGCCCGTGTTTGTGTACACATGGGATTGACCTGGTACATGTCTAAGCTTCCTTTGTCAATCTTCAAAATAAAAATCACTTGAGCCAACAAATTCACCCTTTTTGATGATGACAAACTCTGTGCTTTTCATAAGCTTAGGCCCTGTTTCAACTCAGCTCAACATCAACACAATGTTAGAATATTATACCTTTTAAAGTCACTTTTCATCAAGGACCAGTTTCATTAGGTTATAAACATCACTATCCAAAGTGTAAGCACAACATTTTTCTACCTTTTGGAATCATCGAAAATTTGTATAAATAAGTAAAATAACAAGATTTTAAAATTACTCATAGCCACTGGGGCTACTTCAAATGAAATCATGGATTTAATCATCATATATCAATCTAAGGATATTAGCCATCTAAAAAATATCAACAAACAGTTAGAGAAAAAGGTAGTGAATTTCATTGATTAATAATATCCTACCACAAAGCATAAGAAGAAATAAATACACTGGATCATGAGCAAAAGAAAAAAAGAAAAAACCCCGAAACGTGTCACTGGTTGATCTACACTAGGCTCGGAGGCTTAAGGCGGGGAAGGACAAGGTTCTTGGTTTTTGAGTTGGAGTAGTTTCAACATATCCTGAAAAATGTCATCATTCTTTTCCTTTTCTATTGCCAGCTCAGCTATGAGAGCATCTCTCTCACTCTCCACTTCTTCTAACCTCCTCTTCATTCTATCAATCGCAGCATCCTTCGCCTTACTTTGTTGCACCAAAGCTTGCACTTTGCTGTTCACTGGTACCTTTTTGGATGAATCGGGTTCTTTGGTAGTGGTTTGGACTTCATAGCCACAAGTCGTTAGAGTGTTTTCCCCAAAATGATCCTTGCTTGTACCAACTTCTCATTTCTTAACAATAGGGTATGGCATTAGTCTTGGTGCTATTTAGAAACCTATCTAGAAGGTGGATGATACTAGGACAATTGATTGGCCTCCCAGTGTCCAAACATTCCTTAAGGACTAGGTCCATGAATGTGGCAATATTCCTCTTTTCCTGCCTTGGCAGCTCACATTTGTTAACAAATTCGAACAACACTTTGTGCGGTGGCTTCATCTCACTTTTGTAAATATCCTTGGGCTGAAGTTCCTCTTCATTGTCACCAAACTTCCTAGTAATGGCAAGGGCAGTAGGGAGATTATCTAGACTTGGCCATTTGAGTTTTATATAATCATTGCACCATTCAGCAGATACACCTAAGATCTGTCCCAGTTCTTTATCATCAAAAGTCACTGTCACCCCCTTGACCACATGGGTGACCCTACCCATCTTTGATCTCACAGTTTCCTATGAACTCCACAATTTTAGTTCTGTCCAGCCTTCCATCTATCTGAAAGACCACGTCCTTCCAACCTTGCAACTATAATTTCTCCAACAACATTAACATTCATTCCTCCTCCAAGTCCCTGAGGAGTCTGCCTTTCAAGATGGTTCTCTTCCCAAATTTAACCATCTTGTCCTTCTGAGCATCAGAATCTTTTTCCTCTCCACTCCATTCTTCTTCCTCCACAATTTTCATTTTTCTTGATTTCAGTGCAGACCTGGTTCTTTTAGGAAAAGTGGATGGCTCAGCAGACTTATTCGTTGAAACAGACTTCTTTGTGGAATTCTAGGCTTTATTAGACTTAGGAGTCACAACCTCCACTTCTTCTATCTCATCTTCGTCCCGAAGGACCTGGTCCGCCTCAAAAAGCTCAACCATCTTCTTCTTTCCCTTAGCAGCAGTTTTTCTCTTGCTTTCTTATAAGGCATTTTCCAGTTTAGCCTCACTCTGCTTCTTCTGACTCCTTGTAGATCTTCCTCTTGTGGGAGGAGTCTCTACAGGGATAGAAGAGGCAGCCTTTCTCTTCCTGTTTGCCCTAGCGGTGCTAGGGATTCTAACTCTTGAATTTACTTTCTTCTTGGGATTGTAACTATTAGTCACTCTTTTTAGTATGTTTGTGAGGGTTTCTTGTTCAGAAGGAACATGTTCCTTAACATCTTTCCCTAATCAAACCAACCCTTCAGCAGCTTCTCCGGACCCACTTACCCTGTTTCTCTCACGCTCTCTTCTTCTCCAACAAATTCCTCACTCCAAACTACCATAGCACCCGATTCTTTAGTTTAACCAAAAGGAGTGGGTGAAACCGATCCTTTTCCTATACCCCTCACAACACTCTGAGCACCCTCACTCTCCTTTTCTTTTCTCTTTTCATTTTTACAACTAACCCTTCTAGACTCAGTAGTTTCAACACATGCCACAGTTCCTACCAGAAAAAATCTAGTTTCCAGATTTGTAGAAACCTCAGATTTAATTTGAGGAGTAACTTTAGGGCCAGTTGTTACATGTTTTGTCTTAGAAGAATCCGTTTCTTCCCCCTCAGTAGCAACTTGAATGATTCATCAGATTTTTGGGGTTCTTCGTCCCTGCCCGCTTTCAATTATTCATTTATTTTCTTGATCTGCTCTCCACCAGCGACAACCTTGCAAGCCATCATTTTTACCCTACTTTTCTTAGAGGTTGGGGTGGTTGAAGGGGTGATAGAAGTTGTGAATATGATTTCCTTGGATTGTGATAAAGGATTCTCAGAGGTGTTAGCCATTTCTGTGCTAGAGTATGAAAGAAAATGAGTTTGAGTATGTTTGGAAGATGAGAGAAGGTGGACAGTATTTTGACGGCTTAAAAATTTGAAGTGAAGAAAAAATAGGCCTAATCAATTTAAAGAGGGGTGTTTAATTGTGTAACGATAGCCTTTCAGAAGTCTAATCAAACTTAATTTCTATTTGAAAAGACGTTGGAGAGAGTCCCTAGAATTTAGACAATTAATGCGACTTTGAACAACTTTTGAACGAAATTGGTTCATTTTTGTAATAGATAAGTTCAAAGGGTTTGGGATTAAATGGGACTCTTCTCTTAATCATGAACGAAATATAATTATTTCAAATTATGCAGAGTGGAGAATACATACCAAGTAGTCTTGATGAACCAGGTTCTTCACTGAGAAATCTCTTCTGCAAGTCTGAATTTTCCAAGAAAATAGAAATAATATCATTAGAAATTAATGAGTCATTTTAGCACATGCCACAAGAGTATACTATTTAAATTATGATACTGGGCAACATCTAATCTAATTATTTACAAAATTTATAGATTTTCTAACCAAATTTTTGTTTTGGTTTTTAATTAATTTTTTTTCCGATTATGAAATTTAACTGGTCCTTTTAGGTGATCTTAATAATCCCTAATTCTAACCCATTCCTTTCAAAGTGATCTCCACTTAGAGATTTTGTGAAGATGTTAGCTATTTTCTTGTTAGTAGCACAAAAGTCCAAAGATTATATCATCAACATATATCTGAACTACCAAAAGATCTGTACCTTTTTCATTCAAGACTACAGTATTATCAATTGTACCTCTCTTGTAGCCATTCTCAAGCAGGAATTTTGATAATATCATACCATGCTCTTGGAGCCTGCTTGAGTCCATTAAGGGATTTATCAAGTTTCTACACATGATCAGGACATTCCTTGAATTTGAATCCTGGAGGTTTCTTGACAAACATTTCTTCCTTTAGATAGCCATTGAGGAAGGCACTTTTGACATCCATCTGATGGAGAGTGAATTCCATGTAAGCAACAAAGGCTATGAGGAGTCTTATTTCTTCAAATCTTGCAACTGAAGCAAAGGTTTTATCATAGTATATGCCCTCCTCTTGACTATATCCTTGAACCACCAATCTTGCCTTGTTTCTTGTAACTGTTCTATCTTCATCAAGTTTGTTTCTGAAGACCCATTTTGTGCTAATTACTAATTTGTCCTTGGGTCTTGGTACCAGATGCCAAACTTGACTTCTCTCAAATTGGTTGAGTCCATCTTGCATTGCATTTACCCAGTTTGTATCATGCAAAGCCTCAACAACATTTTTAGGTTCAATAAGAGATACGAAAGCATCAAAAGCACAAAAATTCTTCAATGAAGATTTGCTTTTGATTCCAAATGTTGGATCAAGAATTATGTTCTCAATGGGACGAGAACTTTGATACTTGTAGGGTTTCACAACCAGCTAGTTTCCTCTAGATGTTACTTCAATGTTTTATTGCTGAGGAACAGGTTCATGGACAGTTTCCCTTGAGGTTTGTGGATCACTTCCTCTTTGTTCTATTCCCTCTGTTATGTTGCCCTGGGTGGAAGGACCTGTTCTATCACCTGTTCCTTCCTCCAGTGCAGCTTTAGTCTGGGCGGTGGCTTCATTTGAGTTTCTTACCAGTGCAATTGCTTCATCATCATGTTCTTCCTCTCCGAAAGTTTTGTTATAAATCTTATCAGCTTTACTATGTGAAGAATATCCCATGAATACTCCCTCATTACTTCTGGGATCAAACTTACCGAGGAAGTCTTTACCATTATTGTGCACAAAGAACTTGCATCCAAATGCCCTAAGATGGGATATGTTTGGCTTTCTCCCTTTAAGTAACTCATAGGGAGTCTTCTCTACAACTGGTCTAGTCATGCACATATTTATGATGTAGCATGTAGTGTTCACAGCTTCTGCCCAGAAACTATGGGGGTAGTTTACTAGAAAGAAAAATAGACCTAGCCATATCTTCAAGTTTCCTATTCTTTCTTTCAACTACTCTATTTTGTCGTGGAGTCCTAGGATCAGAAAAATTATGATCGATGTCGTGCTCATCACAAAATTTAGCAAATTTAACATTCTCAAATTCAGGACCATGATCAGACCTAATTGAAGCAAGTTGATTACCTAGTTGTTTATGAGTTTTTTTAACAAAATAGGTAAACATTTCAAAGGCTTCATCTTTAGATGTTAAAAACAATGTCCAGGTAAACCTAGAATAATCATCAACAAGCACCATCACATATCTCTTACCACCTCTGCTTAATGTTCTCACTGGACCACAAAGATCCATATGGACCAGTTCCATCGACCACGTGGTGCTTACCATTTTCTTGCTTTTAAAAGAGGATCTTACATGCTTCCCCCTTGCACAAGACTCACAAACTTTATCTTCCTTGAACTTGATGTTAGGCATCCCTATCACGAGTTCCTTGGAGACTAATTCATTGAGTTGACTCAGACTGGCATGTCCAAGTCTCTTGTGCCAAAGGAGGGGATCATTATCTAACACACTTAAGCAAATGAGTTCAATTTCTGAATGTGTGGACAACTCTACAACATATTTTTTGTCCACTCTTCTTCCCTGCAAAACAATCTTGTCAGTGGTAAGATTAATCACAAATCATTTGGTAGAGGTGAATGCTACCATGTTACCTCTATCACACACTTGTGATACACTTATTAGACTGTACTTCAGTCCATCTATCAAGTACACATTCTGAATAGAGTGAGAATCAGTCTTACCTACCTTTCCAACCCCAACGATCTCACCTTTCTTCCCATTTACAAAGGAGACATTACCTCCTTTGAGGTCTGCAAGTGAAAGGAACTAGTTCTTGTTTCCTGTCATGTGGTTTGAGCAGCCACTATCCATGTACTATATTTGACTCCTCCCCTTCACTTGGACCTGCAAAAGGAAATCAAGGTTTAGTCTTAGGAGCCCAAAGTAGTTTAGGTCCCTTTGCATAGGCAAAACTATGAATCAAATTCTTTTTAGCCCAACTTGGTAGCCTATTCTTGCCTTGAACAAATTCTTTGTTCTTCTAACTTAACTTTTCTTTTGTAGTGCATTCACTTTTATAGTGACTTGTTTTGACACAGTGTGTGGAAATATTGTTCTCGTGAAGTGTGAGGTACTTGATTTTGGGATCCCATTTAGGTGTCAGATTCCCAAAGCCAAGTCCTCTTCTGTTGCTACTATGATGTTCCTGTAGCCATGAAAGTGCATCGGAGGAACTGTTCTATTTACAAGTTCTGTCCAGCTTATGCTTGACCTTGCTTAGATCATTCTTTAGAATTCTTACCTTCTCATCCCTCTTATACAACTCATCTTTCATTTTTATTACATTTTCTTCTAGAGTGAGTTATGTGTGATCAACTGTCTTCTTACCTGTTCCTAATATCAGTTTTAGATTTTCAGATCTAAGTACTAGGACATTTGAATCAAGTGGATGACCCGACCCTAGTTCTTCAAGGCAGTATTTTCACTTACAGTTTCACTAACCCTAAGTTCCAGGTTTTTGCACTTCTCTTTAAAAATCACACATTCTTTAGAGAGTTGTTCCTTTTCATTGTTTACATCCTAAGATTCATCAATTAGATCTAGAAGTAACTTAGATAGCTTTAAGACATAAATTTAATCTTGTCTTTAACATGAATTACACTTACCTTGGTTTCCTCATCAGATTCTCCAATGACCATAAGTGATTGTTTATCCCCATCATCATCATCTGAGCTTTCTCCCCAAGCAGCAACCATAGCCTTGGTTGATAATTTGTTTTTCTTGGGTTGAACATGTTCCTTCTTCCTATTCCTTTATTCAGATCTTTCCTTCTTCCATTCAATTTCCCATTGAAGACAGTTCTTGATGTGGTGATCAGTCTTCCCACACTTGTAGCATCCTTCATTGGTTTGCTTTTCAGAAACCTTTGACTTGTTGTAGCTTCCACTTCTTAAAGGAACCTTTCCTCTCCTCAGGTACTTCTTTAAGTCCTTGGTGATCACAACCATTTCATCATCTTCTAGATCAGAACCTTAAGTGATTCTGAGTGCCAGACTCCTTTCCTTATTAGGTACATCCATTTTCATGGTTTGTCTCCTAAGTTCATAGGCAGTAAGATTATCAATTAATTCATCCAGTGGGAGGGTGACAATGTTATTTGATTCCTGAATGGCAGTGATTTTTCTCTCCCAAGTAACAGGAAGAATTCTTGTCAAAATCTTCTCAACTATATCTTCTTCAGGGATAATCCTTCCAAGATTCTTTAGTTCATTTGTCAATGTAGTGAACCTTGTGTACATCTCTTGAATGGTTTCTCCTTCCTTCATAGTGAAGTTCTCATATTGAGAATACAATAGAGTTCCTTTGGATCTCTTCACCCGAGGTGTTCCTTCATGAGTCACTTTCAGAGTGTCCCAAATTTCCGTAGCAGTGGTACAGCTTTGGATTCTACTGTACTCATTTGGACCAAGTCCACTAATAAGACATTTCTTGGCTTTGGAATTCTTCTCCCATTTCTTCAAGTCCTCAGCAGTGCAGTCAACTCTTGTCTTTGGCACATCTACTCCTTCATCATTTTTCTTCAGGGTAGCCAGTGGACCATCAGTGACAATGTCTCATAGCTCATAGTCCTCTCATGTGTTGTGATCTCTCGTCCCGTTTTTCCACCAAGAGTAGTATTGGTCGTTGAAGAGTGGTGACCTAGCAGTGGATTGTCTTTCCTACTTTCGAGGCGGTGCACTCATATTTATCTTCTCCTATGATTTTAGCCTCTTCGAGGATAACCTGATCTCACACCAATTGATATTTTATACTTTAATACCACACAAGAGGGGGGTGATCTGTGTGGTGTCATATTTTTTGCGTGCACTGATAATAGAACTCTTTGTAAACCAAGGGATTAACTCTAATGCCAATGTGGAAACCAGCCTTTAACTGTTGTGACAACTTCAAGTTAACTCTAACTTCAATACTCAAAGTACCTAATACAATTTTCTCTAGATAAAGCTGAAAGGTACAATTTGAAAACCACCTACTGCAATTGAACTAGAACAAAAGACAGACACTTGGAATTGGTTCTTTTATTTGGTTCATGTAGCTTCAGGTTCGCACACTTGAATCAAATAAGAATTTCTTGAAAAATGCCTTGCTATTTTTCTCTCAACTCACGTTTAACTTCTGCTGTTGCGTACCTATATAATGAGAACATCCTGCAATAGATAGAGTTATCAGATTAAGAAACAACTAGAGTCCAATGATACTCATCCTTGGTGGAAGAGTTCTAGTTGTCCTCAACTTCTAACTCCTCCCTTATCTTGGATAGTGTTCTCTTTGAGTAAGGAGTCCTTATCCTTATCAATTATGCAAACTTTTCGATTAGGAGATATCAGATATACCAAGTTAAGCTTATCTCATTCACGTGCATCCCATATGCACGAACCTGCCCGTGTCTGTGTACACAGGGGATAGACTTGGTTCATGCCTAAGCTTCCTTTGTCAATATTCAAAACAAAACTTCACTTGGGCCAACATAAAGATAAATTGGGGGGGGGGGGGTTTGGATAAAGTCTCATAGAACGAATTCTTGAGTTTTCAACACCGATTTGAATTCAGGTTTGAGTGAAACTAGTATGGTTAGACTCATAATTGAATGGGTTGTCAGATTTGTGAGTTTTATCGAGTTCCGAGGCGCGGATCTGATTTTGACTTTTTGGTTGATTTTGGGATTTTGATTAAAGATTCGATCTTATTTGATTGGGTTTGTTTTCTTTTGCATTATTTGATGTATTCGAGTTGCTTTTGGGCTAGTTTCGAGCCGTTCGGAGGTTGGGACGCGTGAGATGGCATTTTTGGAGCATCACTTGACTTGATCGGTTTGGATTTGGCTTGTTCCAGGTAAGTAACACTTCTAAACTTGGTGATGAAGGTATGAAACTTAAATTACTTGTTATGTGATTGATGTTGAGGTGACGTGCATGCTAGGCGACGGGCGTGTGGGCGTGCACCGAAGTAACTGTGATTTATCTGAACATTGTTACAGCTCTATGTGATAGAGCACTTGAGCTGTGATCCATGTTAGAAACCATGTCTAGGCTACATGTTTATCCTGTTGGGGGCCCACTGAGGTCATTTATATTGTTGAGTTATCTACTTACATTGCAATTACATACTCAGTCCTACACATTCATATGCATATCATATCTTAGTCTCTATTACCATTTATTGATACATCACATCATTACTGTTGGGATGATTCCATGACATTGTGAGACCGAGAGACTAGAAAGATTGACGAATGAGCGAGACCGAGGGCCTGATTATAAGGACATTAATTTATGATGGGAGCGGGTTGCACGCCGCAACAAATGTTATTGATTTACGTCATGATTAGCTTATTATAATGCTTGGGGCTGAAGGAGCCCCTCTGGAGTCTATACACAACCGTAGTGAGCGGAGGTACCTAATGAGTGCGAGCGCCAAGTGATTGGGAGGATTGAGCGACTGTGGGGACTGAGTGGCTGTGAAAACAGAGTGACTGTGAGGATCGAGTTATTGGGAGGATTGAGTGCATTGATGCACCGAGAGTATGCATATGGTTTTATTACTGCATGGTATTATAGTTGGCATGCATACATTGATATGTAGGCGTAGAGATATATTTTCCTCATGCCATTTGATAATGAAACATCTTATATGTTGCTGAAAAGTTATGGGAAAAATCACAGTTTTACAAACCTACTCATATTTTTGTGATTTCGGTAAAAGAATTAGATTTTCACGAGCATTATATCTCTGAGTTACTTTTTTTATCACTTTTATTATGTTGTTATGAACTGTTGTTGGCTATTGGTGTTGGACCCCGACCTCTGTTCCAGCTAGTCACAACTTTCAACCTAAGATTAGGTTTGTTAGTTATTGAGTATATGTGGTCGGTTGTACTCATACTACACTTCTGGACCTTGCATGCAGATGTTGGATGCAGATGTTGCTATGTACGACGGGGGTTGGATTTGAAGATGTATCTACGTTCCGGTCATAGCTGCCTCTTGATCTTTGTAGCTCAAGAATTTTAATCTATTCATGTATAATTCAAACAAATGATGAACTTTATTTCATGCCAACTTTGTAAATTCTTAATCTTAGATGCTCATGATTTGTACTACCAGTCCTTGGAAAATGTATAAGTTTCAGATATTTTATCATTTATTTGTCTTAATAAATATTATTAAATTGGATAGTTGTTAATTGGCTTACCTAGCGGGTTGGGTTAGGTTTCATCACGACTAGTTGAATTTTGGGTCGTGACATAAATCCTTTAATAATTTTGAATTATAAATTGTCACACGGAATCCTGCCCTCACGACCGTGATGGCGCCTAATATTTCTTTTGTTAGGCAAGACAACGTTAGCTATATTATTTAACCAATTTTAAAAATTCAAAATAAAACATTAATAAAAAAACCAAAATAGTCTGAAATAGAATAATACAATACCTATGACAATATGCAAACATCTCCTAGAACAAGGATGTCACGACCCGAAATTCCCACCGTCGGGACCGTGATGGCGCCTAACATTTCTTTTTCTAGGAAAGCCAAAGTTAGAGAATTTTTAAGCCAATTTTAATCAATTTCAATAAGTAAAATCAATTAAGCTGAAATTAAGCTAAAAACTAGTGCGAAATAACATAAGAAACCCATAAAATCTAAGTACAACCTAGATCTGGAGTCACAATTCACGAGCTTCTAGAGTCTCTCAAACAGGGTTTGAAATAAATACAACTATCTTGAATGAAAAGAACAGTGAAATAGAGGAAATGGAAGGGGACTTCAAGGTCTGCGGACGCCAACAGATCTACCTCGAGTCTCCACAAGAAAATCAGAACTGAAACACCTCACAGACAGTTGGGACCAGTACCAAAATCTGCACAATAAGTGCAGAGTGTAGTATGATAACAACCGACCCAATGAACTCTATAAGTGTCGAGCCTAACCTCGACGAGGTGGTGACAAAGTTAAGACAAAACACCCACATAAAATAGACTGCACAGATAACAATATATGTACAACACAACAACAAATAACACCTAAACATATGATTTTGGGAGGAGACATGATAAATGGTTACAAGATACGATAAATACCACAGGGAATGATAACATAAATGGTCAATAAACTTTAAACAGCAAAACGAATAAACATAATGAACAAAACTGCACTGCATCACCCTTCGTCCTTTTACTCTCCACTTTACAATGAAATAATAATAACTGCACGGCATCACCCTTCGTGCTTCTACTCTCAACCTCACTGTGAAACAATAATAAGTGCAAGGCATCACCCTTCGTTCTTTTACTCTCAACCTCACTATGCAACAATAAGAACTGCACGACAGCACCCTTTGTGCTTTTACACTATCCCTTACCGTATAACATTGAACATAACAAAAGGGAGACAGAATAAGCAAGAGCATGCCTCACATCAACAATGTTTCCACAATATCAACCTCAACTTCACAAACAATACTTAATTATGTCATATAACTCATAAATGTGAAATGAGCGATCAATTTAGTAACCAACTAGTCTAAGCATGGATATCATGATCAACAAAAGAAATAAACTACAAGAAACAAGTCCCACCCGCATGCTTTGACCCAACAACAACACATAAGTACTCTTCACCTCACATATACGTTGTACCCAACCTCTGAACATTTAGTAAATAGGGAAATAAGTCATAATCCCTCAAGTCAAGGTTAACCATGACACTTACGTCGCTCCAAATATCAACTCAAAGCTCAACCACATCTTTGCCTTTCGAACAAGCCTCTGAACTAACCAAATCTAGAAAATTATCAACCAAAAAATTTAATATAAGCCTTAGGAACTACCCACGAATGAAAAAGGTTCAATTTAGGTCATTATTAAAAAAATAAACAAAAGTCAACTCCCGAGTCCGCTTGGTCCCAACCCGAAATTCGGACAAAGACCCGATTACCCATTCACCTCTGAGCCTAGTTATGTAATTTGTTTCAAAATCTGACCTCAACTTGAGGTCCAAACTCTAATTTTACAAAAATCCCTTATTCTACCCAAACCCCCAATTTTCACCATGAAAATACTAGATTTTAGGTTGAAATATTATGAAATGTAATGAAAGATAGAAAGAAAATAGGTTAGAATCACTTAACAATGAATTGGGAAAGAAGGGTTCTTGGAAAAATCTCCTCTAGGATTTTCTTGTTTTGAAAATTTGAAAAATGAGAGAAAATCTCGTCTAACTCATACTTGACCAGTCGCAGATGTTGCAATTGCAACCTCCCCAAAATACGAGCTTTTCTTCACAAATGCGAAGTCCCACACTTTCCGCTATTCAATTGCGATGATTTGTTCAGAATTTTGAACCATGGCCATCCCGTAAATGCAACCATTTGATCGCAAATGCTATCACTATCCCCCAGCCCCACTTCACAATTTCGAAGGATTGGTCGCAACTGGGAACCATGTGGTGCCCAGCTACTCTTCGCAATTGCGAGGATCACAAATGTTAACCTATAAGAGGTCGCAAATGCGAAGCCTAACCTCACAATTTCTTAATCTGAGGCCTGCACCAGAACTGAAGCACACCAACATTTTCCTCAGTCCAAAACTCACTCTATAGCCTATCTGAAACTCATCCGAGACCTCGGGGCTCCAAACCAAACATGAACACAAGTCTACAAACATTATAAGAACTTGCTCGCATGATTAAATCACCAAAATAACATCTAGAACTATGAATCGGACACCAAAATCAAATGAAAATTTCAAGAATCTTTAGAACTTCTGTTTCAAGAACCGGACGCCCGAGTCACTTCAAACCAACTCTGTTTCTCACCAAATTTGATAGACAAGTCATAAATATATTAATGAACCTATACCGGGTTTTGAAATGAAAATAAGGACCCGATATCAACAAATTCAAATATTGGTCAAACCTTCCAAGTCATTAAGCCTTTAAACTTCAATTTTTTGATTAAATACAAAAACTCGAGCTAGGGACCTCAGAATTTGATTCCAGACATACACCCAAGTTCCAAATCATGATATGCATCCACCGAGATCGTCAAAACACAAATCATGATCCATTTTCTCAAAACGGCTACCGAAATCAACTCAAATAGATTTTTAAAGGCAAAGTTTCTTACTTTTTCAATGTTTAACATAAAAGCCTTCCAGAAAAACATTTGTACTGCGCATGCAAATTGAGGAAGGCATAAAAGAGCTAATGGATGCTTTGAAAGACAAATTTAAGGTTTAAAACTCTAGATGGTCTCATCACAATCTCCACCTCTAAAACAACCGCTCATGCTCGAACAAACATAGAAAAGTACATGGTTAAAAGGTGAGGATATCTACTTCGCATATCTGACTTGGACTCCCAAGTAGTTGCCTCGGCAGGGTGACCTCTCTATTGCACTCGAACTGAAGGATAACTCTTAGACCTCAACTGTCGAACCTATCGGGCTACAATAGCCACTAACTCCTCCTCGTATGTCAAAACCTTGTCCAATTAGACTGAGATGAAATCTATAACATAGGACGGATAACATGAAAAGGAATGTGGCGAACTTTGTGGCAAGGTGTCTGAATTGTCAGCAAGTAAAGGCTGAAAATCAACGGCCTGGTGGGTTGGCACATAACATAGTAATTCCAATGTGGAAGTGGGAAATGATTAATATGGATTTTATGATAGGTTACCGTGCACTCTGCACAAGATTGACTCAATTTGGGTGATCGTGGATCGACTCCCGAAATTAGCACACTTCTTGCAGTTAAATCTACCGACACATCGGAACAATATGCTTGGTTGTATATCAAGGAAATAGTCAGGCTACATGGAACTCCGGTTTCTATCATTTTCGATCGAGGGGCTCAGTTCACGGCCAATTTTTGGAAGACATTTCAGCAAGGTTTGGGTACTAAGGTGAATCTTAGTACAACCTTCCATCCACAGACCGACGGGAAAGCAGAGCGGACTATTCAGACGCTTGTGGACATGTTGCATGCTTGTGTTCTTGACTTCAAAGGTAGCTGGGATGATCATTTTCCACCCATAAAGTTGCTTATAACAACAGCTTCCATGCTAGTATTCAGATGGCACCATGTGAGGCATCATATGGTAGGTGATGTAGATCTCCCATTAAGTGGTTCGAGATTGGGGAAGCCGAGTTGATACGGTCAGACCTCGTGCATCAGGCTATGGAGAAGGTTAAGATCATAAAGGAGCGGCTGAAAACTGCTCAGAGTCATCAAAACTCCTATTTGGATGTTCGTCATAGAGACTTAGAGTTCAAAGAAGAAGATTGGGTATTCTTGAAGGTTTCCCCCATAAAGGGTATATGCGGTTTGGGAGAAAAGGGAAATTGAGTCCAAGGTATGTCGAGCCATACAAAATCATTCAGAGGATTGGTCAGCTGTCGTACAAGCTTGAGCTACCACTCGAAATGTTCTTAGTGCACCTAGTATTCCATGTGTCTTTGTTGAAGAAGGTGGTTGGAGATTCGACAACTATTGTGCCGGTTGAGACCATTGAGGTTAATGAAGAATTTTCATATGAAGAAATTCCAGTTGCCATTCTTGATAGGTAAGTCTGAAAGTTTGAGGAATAAAGAAATTTCCTCCGTGAAGGTATTATGGTTGAACCAGCGGGTTGAAGAGCCTACTTGGGAGGTCAAAAATGAGATAAAAAAGAAGTATCCTTACTTGTTTGTATAAGCTATGTAAACATTTTATAAAACTATAGCCTATGGATTTTTGTATCACTTGTTCAGTTAATGTAAAGGTATTTCTTTCTAAATATATTGTATGTGAGGCCAAGGTTGATATTATTATGAGTTATATTAAGTCATTGGATTGTGTATATGGTTTTAGGATATGTTTCTGGGGCTCTCTGACAGGTGGATAGGCCCCAGTTACAAAGGGAACTCTGGCAAAATTTTTAGAAATTTAAGGAGTTAGTAAAATTTTGGGTTGCTGGTGTGTGGTATGAAAAACTGAGTTGCATAGGATGCTAATAGTGAACCTTGATCTTCATTGAAGGACGGATGATCTTAAGTGGGGGAGGATGTAAGGCACCGTAAATGTTTTCCTAAAAATCGAGGTTCTGTGATACCGGGGTAGGTGTAGAGGTGAATAGTAGTAGAAATTCTTCGCGACAAGTTTGCGAGCCATGGTTCGGACTTTTGGATTGAACAGTGTGCTAGGGAGTTCAAGGAAAATATTTTGCAGAAATAGGCATTTTTGCGGTCTATTATGCGGCCGCAAATAATCACTCTGCGTGCCGCAGAATGGCCGCAGAGTGAAGAGGCTTTTTTGGACCAATTTTGAGGTCAATTTCGTGGCCAATTGTGCGACCGCATAGCTATTTCACGGGCCGAACATTGGTCACATAATCATACTTAGATCGTTCGCGGTCATTTTGCGGACTGCATAATCTTTATGTGGTCGCATATGCGACCGCAGATCCTTTCCCGAGGTTTCATTTTTGGGGTTTTTAAACTCGACCCTATTTCGTTAAAACATATGCCATAGACTATTTTGAGCATATTTCTGAAATTTTAGTGTGAGAAATAGTTCTTAGAGTGGGGAAGTAACCTTCAACTTAATATACAACAATTCTTTCTTAGTCCTTGAAGATTATCAAAAAAAGTCCTCATATTAAAGGTAAGAACCTATGCCCTAGATTTTAATTTCAAAAATCTACTAAAAGGGCGATAAGTAGAAAGACAATTATTGGGTGTGGGGTTTGATATATTGCATGCATGTATTCTTAAAGCAAGTGAGGGAGGGGGGGGGGGGTTTGAGCGAAGAATAGTAGAGAATGAGTTGAGGAATGGTATAATCTTTCATAAAAGGGCCTTAAAAACATTAATGCATACCTAATGTTTGGTAGTGTGCTCAAATGAGCTAGAATCATGACCATCTTCCTAATTTTTTTCCAACTTGTAATATTTCTAAAATAGATCGAAGTGATAAGAATTCTGGAATATTTTAAAGTTTAAAGGAAGCTCAATTGAGGTATGTTGGCTAAACCCCCTTCTTCATAGAATCGTACCACAGTGATCATGTAATTGGCGTATGTCCCCAATTGCATTATAGAATTGGCTATTCCGAATGTTTTTATGTTGAAGGATACATGTTCAATATTTATTCCAAATGTTTTATCATGTCATCTTTCCATTTGAGGATGTGTTCAAAGAGTGGAATATGTGTTAAGAAATTTTTTAGGACTTCATGTCAAGATCGAATAAAAGTTGTTATGCCAATTTGTATGTAAGGCCTCTATGTGCTTAGCATTTCCAAATTTCTCATATGTGAACTAATGTCTTAAATGGTAGGCCTTATTTTTGTTTATGATGATAATGATGTTCAATATAAAAAGGGGAAACTGGAATTATGAAATACGGCCAAGTGCAAAGAATGACTTTATAACTGAGGCCACTCGTGCCAATGTATTGAAATGATGGGAAACAAGTATGAAGTGGGATGATTGATTGAAAGTGTGATGTCTCGAGTGAGATGTCCTAGCCGATCGTGCCGTGATCGGATGCCATGCCACACACATGGTGGTGACTATGCTGATAATTATTATTGGAATTGTGGTTATGGTTGATGTCTCAAATGAGATGACTTAGTCGATCGGGTCATGATCGGACTACGTGTAAGAACACAGTAGTATTGTGATTATGGTATTTTGGAAATAAAGATTCCCCAATCTAATAAGATGGAAATTGACTTGAGAATTTATGTGAACCTCACTTGATGTTTTAGTATTGTTTGAAGCTCTTATTGAAATCATGATTGTTTCCCCTTGTGTTATTGTTCACTTTAATGAGATGGTGTTTTAGTTTTACATACTAGTACTATTCGACAGTACTAACATCTATTTTATCGGGGGCGCTGCACCTTTAAATGGATGCAGGTGGTTTCAAAGCAGGCAGTGTTGATCAGCGATAGTGGTACATCCTCTTCCCAGCAGATTGGTGAGTCCCACTTCATCCGAGGGTCATGTATTGTATCTTTTGTTCATACTATAATCTCGTTTTGAGGTATAGTTGGGGTCTTGTTTTCGGCACTATCATAATATTCTTTTTATCTTTAGAGGCTCCGTAGACACTATGTGGGTTGTACATCGGTGCTAGAAAAGTCAAACAGATTATGTTGTGTTTTGAACTCTTGTCCCACTCGAATCATAATAATGTGTGTTTTCATGAAACTTAAGAATAATGTAACCAATGAGATGATTTAGTAATGTATATATGATATTCCTACTGTCTAATTAATGAAAACATGCCTTCTCTTGATCATGAGTGAGTTGGGTATAAAGTGTCTAACAGGCTTGCTCGATCGGGTCCACTCGGTTGAGTGCCAGTCGCGATTCTTAAGGTTAGGGCGTGATAGCCTATCTACTATAATCCATACCGCGTCGAACTTCCTGTGAGTCCGTGGGAGTCCAACAATAAAATCCATAATGATACACTCTCACTTCCACTCTGGAATCTCTAACTTCTGAAGCAAACCAACAGGTCTCTGATGCTCACACTTTACTTGCTGACAATTTAGACACCGAGCTACATATGCCACTATATCCTTCTTCATCCTCCTCCACCAATGATGCTGCAGCAAGTCGTGATACATCTTGGTGGTACCTGAATGAATAGAATACCAAGAACGTTGGGCCTCCTCAAGAATCAACTCACGAAGTACATCTACATTGGGCACACAAATACGACAATGTATCCTCAAAACTCCATCATCTCCAATAGTAATCTGCTTGGCTCTACTATGCCGCACTATGTCTCTAAGGAAAAGCAAATGATGGTCATCATACCACCGCTCCCTGATACGCTCAAACAAGGAAGACCGAGTGACTGTACATGCTAGAACACGACTGGGTTGTAAAACATCTAACGCCACAAACTGATTGGTCAAAGACCGAATATCCGATGCAAGCGGTCTCTCACCGACTAGAATGTACGCAAGGTTGCCTATACTCGTTGGCTTTCTACTCAAGGCATCGGCCACCACATTGGCCTTCCCGGGGTGATACAATATGGTGATATCATAGTCTTTCAATAGCTCCAACCATTTCCTTTGCCTCAAATTGAGATCCTTTTTTTTGAAAAAATACTGAAGGCTCAAATGATGCGTGAAAACCTTTCACGACATGCCGTAAAGATAGTGCCTTCAAATCATCAGCGTATGAACAATGGTTGCCAGCTCGAAGTCATGGACAGGGTAATTCTTCTCATGAACCTTCAACTGCTGCGATGCATATGCAATCACTCTGCCATCTTGCATCAATACTTCACCGAACCCAACACAAGATGCATCACAATATACCGTATAAGATCTTGAACATGTGGGCAACACCAGCACTGGTGTTGTAGTCAAAGCAACCTTAAACTTCTAAAAGCTCACCTCACACTCATTTGACCATATGAACGGCGCCCCATCTGGGTCAATCTCTTCAATGGGTCCTCTATAGATGAGAAACCCTCCATAAAACGGCGTTAATAACCTGCCAAACCCAAGATATTCCGAATCTCCGTAGCTGAAGTTGGTTTAGGCAAGTTTTGAACTACCTCAATCTTCTTTGGATCCACCTGAATGCCCATTTGCTGATACAATGTTCCCTAGGAAAGCGACTGAGTCCAAAAAAAACTCGCACTTTGAAAACTT
Organism: Nicotiana paniculata; assembly: GCA_005239505.1. NCBI lineage: Eukaryota > Viridiplantae > Streptophyta > Magnoliopsida > Solanales > Solanaceae > Nicotiana > Nicotiana paniculata. The sequence goes on from ML331837.1 coordinate 81,519, forward strand.
GGCATATAGCTGGCTATCCCTTAGAGTTTGAAGTACAATCCGAAGATGCTACTCGTGCTCCTCTCGACTGTGGGAGTAGATCAAGATATCATCAATAAACACAATCATGAAGGAATCCATATAGGGCTTGAACATTCAGTTCATAAAATCCATAAATGTTGTTGGGGTATTCGTCAACCCCAAGGACATCACTGGAAACTCATAATACACGTACCGAGTCCGAAAAGTTGTCTTAGGGACATCAGATGCCCTAATCCTCAACTGATGGTAGCCAGACCTTAAATCAATATTCAAAAACACCTTGGCACCCTGAAGCTGATCAAATAAGTCATCAATCCTCGGCAATAGATAGTTGTTCTTGATGGTGACTTTGTGCAACTACCGATAATCTATACACATCCTCATCGATCCATATTTCTTCTTCACAAACAACACAGGCGCACCCCAGGGCGAGACAGCAGGACTATGAAGCCCTTATCAAGTAAATCTTGCAACTGCTCTTTCAATTCTTTCAACTCTGGGCGGGGCCATTCGGTTTAGTGGAATAAAAATGGACTGAGTACCCGGAGCCAAATCAATACAGAAGTCGATATCTCCGTCGGGTGGCATCCCCGGTTGATCTGCAGGAAACACCTCTAGAAACTCAGGAACAACTGGTACTGAATCCATGGAAGGAACCTCCGCACTAGAATCACGGACATAAGCCAAATAAGCTAAACACCCCTTCTAGACCATATGCCGAGCCTTACATAAGATATAGCCCTGCTGGTAAATGGCATGAGTCCCTCTCCACTCTAATCGAGGCAACCCCGACAAGGCTAAGGTCACCGTCTTGGCGTGACTATCCAATATAGCATGATAAGGTGACAACCAATCCATACCCTAGATGATATAATAATCAACCATATCGAGAAGTAGAAGGTCTAAGCTAGTCTCGAGACTCCCAATAGTAACCACACACGAACGATAGACACGGTCTACAACATTATAATCTCCCACAGGTATGGACACATACACAGGATCACTCAAGGAATAACGAGGCACAACCAGATATGAAGCAAAATAGGATTACACATATGAATAAATAGAGCACGGATCAAATAGAATTGAAGCATCCATATGGAAAATTGAAACAATACCTATAATGACAGCGTCAGATGACTCAACCTCGGGCCTAGCTGGGGAAGCATAAAATAAGGGTAAGGCCCCACCACTATGAACCACGCCCCTAGGATGGTGCCAAACTGGCTGGCCTCCACCTCTAGAGGGCTAACCTCCACCTCTAATGGTCTGACACCTACCTCTGGATGCCTGACCCCTACCTCTGGTTGGCTAAGCAGGCGGTGTAGCAACTGGTGCCGGAACCATGGCACGATAACCCTGCTGTTGTGAGTTGCCTGGTGAACGAGGGAAAAATCTAGCAATATGCCTCAGGTCACCACAAGTATAACAGAACCTCAGCTGTTGTGGTAGCTGATCCTGAAGCTGACCTTGTCAACCTGAGTAACCACTCTGAAAACTCTAGAGCGGAGGTGCACTAATAGAATCTGGTGGTGCACTATAGTCAAGCTGATCGGGATGAGACATATGACGGTCGCAACCACCTGAAGCACTGGGAGATGACTAGAGTGCTGAATGAAACGCTGGGAGGATGGCCTCTACCAAAAGTACCCCTGCCTCCAGACAAGGCTCCAATGAACCCATTGGAATCACGAGGCCTTTTATCATACCTCTACCCTCTCTCTTGTGCAAGAACCACCTCGATCCGCTTGGCGATATTGGCATCTGCCTTAAAAGATATCTCACCCCCAGTATCCTTAGCCATCTGAAGCCTCATAGGGTGAGCGAGTCCATATATAAATGTCCTCACTCTCTCCCTCTCAGTAGGAAGCAAAATAAGAGCATGACGTGCTAGATCCACAAAACGAGTCTCGTACTGAGTAACAATCATACTGCCCTGGTGGAGACGCTCGAAATGCCGGTGGTAATACTCTATCAATGTGATAGGGAGGAACATCTCTAGGAAGAGCTGAGAGAACTGGTCCCAAGTAAGAGCAGGTGACCCAACTGGTCTGGTCAACACATAGTACCTCCACCATTTCTTGGCGGAACCCATCATCTGAAATATGGGAAAATAAACCCCATTGGTGTCAACTATACCCATATTCCGTAGAACCTCATGGAAGCTCTCAAGATAATCATGTGGGTCCTCTGAAGTAAATTGGAAAGAGCTTAGTAAACTCATCCAATCTCCATAAAACCTTTGAAGACACAGCAGGTCTATCACCGGCATGTGTCACAACAACCGGTTGAACTACCCTAACTGGAGGGGTTGCAGGAGTCTGATACCGGGGAGCTATCTACCCCGGAATGTGAGTGGCGGGAGTTTGTTCTCCTCCCCTAGCCTAAGAGACGGCTAGTGCCATAGGGAATGTACGGGCCTGGGCCACACTCTCCATAAGGCCCACCAAAAGAACTAGAGCGTCCAGAAGCACTAGGGTGGCGATGAACCCCTCTAGGACCTGAGCTTGTCCAACAAGTACAGTGTGAGCTGGAACCTCCTCATCTAAATCGACCTGAGGCTCTGTTTCAAGTGTTGCTGCTCGAGCTTTAGGCTGCTCTCTGCCTCTACCTCAGCCTCTAGCACGGCCTCAGCCTCGACCTCTGCCCCTCATAGGAGCTGCCACTAGGGGATCCGGCTGTTGTCTAGCTGAAGACAGATCATGTGTCCTCTCCATCTGTGAAAGGACAAGAATATAAGAGTTCAACCAGCAATGATACAATAAAATCGCACGACAAAGAAGAATAGAAGTAAAATTTGTTCCTAAACTTCATAACCTCTGGAAGATACGTACAGACGTCTCCGCACCAATCATCCAGACTCTACTAAGCCTACTCGTGACTTGTGAGACCTAGGCAACCTAGTGCTCTGATACCAACTTGTTACGACCCGAAATTTCCACCGTCGGGACCGTGATGACGCCTAACATTGCGTTTGCTAGGCAAGACAACGCTAGAGGATCTTTAAGCCAGTTTTAATCAATTTCAATAAGAAAAAATATTAAGCTGAAATGAAGCTAAAAACTGGTGCAGAATAACATAAGGAACTCATAATATCTAAGTACAACCCAGATATGGAGTCACAATTCATGAGCTTCTAGAGTCTCTACATAAATGGTTTGAAATAAATACAACTGCGTTGAACAAAAAGAACAGTAAAATAGGGGAAATGAAAGGGGACTTCAAGGTTCGCAGACGCCAGCAAATCTACGTCGAGTCTCCACAAGAAAATTCGAGCTGAAATGCCTTACGGGAAGCTGAGACCAGTACCGAAATCTGCACAAGAAGTGCAGAGTGTAGTATGAGTACAACCGGCCCAATGTACTCCATAAGTGTCGAGCCTGACCTCAACAAGGTAGTGACGAGCCTAAGAAAAGACACCCACATAAAATGGACCTGCACAGATAAAAATATACGTACAACACAACAACAAATAAAAGTTAAACATGTGATTTTGGGAGGGGACATGCGAAAGGGGTACAAGATACGATAAATACCACATGGAATGATAACAAAAATAGTCAATAAACCTTTAAACAGCAAAACAAGTAAACATATTGAACAAAATTGGCAATGTTTCCACAATATAGACCTCAACTTCAGAAAACAATACTTAATTATCTCAAATAACTCGTAACGAAATGAGCGATAAATTAAGTAACCAACTAGTCTAAGCATGGATATCATGATAAACAAAAGAAATAAACTACAAGAAACAAGTACCACCCCCATACTTTGACCCAACAACAACGCGTAAGTACTGATCAACTCACATATACATTATACCCAACCTCTAAACATGTAGCAAATAGGCAAACAAGTCCAAATCCCTCAAGTCAAGGTTAATTACGACACTTACCTCGCTCCAAAGACAAACTCAAAGCTCAACTACGGCTTTGTCTTTTGAACAAGTCTCTGAACCAACCAAATGTAGTAAATTATCAACCAAACAATTCAAAATAGTCCTTAGGAACTACCCACAAATAAAAAAAGTTCAATTTAGGTCATTATTAAAAAAGTCAACAAAAGTCAACTCCCAAGCTCATTTAGTCCAAACCTGAAATTAGTACCAAGACCCGATTACCCATTCACCCCGAGCCTAGTTATGTAATTTGTTTCGAAATCCGGCCTCAATTTGAGGTCCAAATTCTAATTTTACAAAAATCCCTAATTCTACCCAAACCCCCAATTTCCACCATGAAAATACTAGATTTTAGGTTAAAATCTTATGGAATGTAATGAAAGATTGAAATAAAATAGGTTAGAATCACTTACTAATGAATTGGGGAAGAACGGTTCTTGTAAAAATTGCATCTAGGGTTTTCTTGTTTTGAAAAGTTGAAGAATGAGAGGAAATCTCCTCTAACTCATACTTGACTTGTCGCAGATGTCCCTCAGCCCCACTTTGCAATTGCGAAGGATTGGTCGTAAAAGCGAACAATGTGGTGCCCATCTACTCTTCACATTTGCGAGGAAGTAGCTCGCAAATGCAAACATGTCAGTCGTCGCAAATACGAAGCCTGACCTTGCAATTGTGAGGTCTAAGGCTTGCACCAGAATTGAAGCACACCAGCACTTTCCTAAGTCCAAAACTTACTCTGTAGCCTATCTAAAACTCACCCGAGCCCTCGGGTGTTACACCCCATGTTTTCGTACGTGAAAGTATGCAATAAGTAAATTGATATAAGCTCGGAAATGAGATGTTACATCCTGCATTTTTATACGTTAAAGTTTCGTTATAAGGTAACTAACATAAGCTTGGGAATGAGATTATTTTGAGGTTATAAGTATTATTCTATTTCAAACAAGAGATAAGTAAATTCATGAAGGTGAGAGGGGTCAAAGAAAATGAATTTCATCAAAGTTTGACATTTTGTGATAAAATACAGTCCGAGCTATAATACCCGATATTTATGGACTAGTGCCATACAAGGTGCCACATGACCATGATAATAGGGTACATAAAGTATGTTAAAAGTGAGTAGTATTTTAAGTAAGTTGAGATAATTCTTAATTATGTGGGTAATTGGTTAATTATTGGGTAATGGGTGATAAACTAGTTAATTAAGGAATTATTGGGTGATTAACTAAAGAACTTGGATAAGACTAAACGCCCCCATGTGGCAGCAAACCACCCCAAAATTCATGACTCTTAAGTCATTAGGATAAGGTGACAAGTTAAAGGGGTATGTGGTTAAGCCACCACATAAGGTGGAGCCCATATCCATTATAATATAAGACCTCTCTAACTTAAAAGAGAGGTGCATATATCACACATAAGTAACGTGAGATTTCATAGCATCTTCAACAATTCAACAAGATTTCATATCATCTTACGCAACATGAGATTTCGCAATTATAAGGGAGTACGGTGCTATCTTTCTCAAGAATATCATACGGTTTTTTCCCTACTCCAATCTTGTCGTCACGTGTTTTGTCGCAATTAATGTGTGTTAGATGGATTGTCAAGAGAATTGAATCAGGTATGTTAAGGTTATACCTTCTTTCTTTTTGGCATGATCCACTCCGATACAAACGAAGCGAGCAAATGCACAACTTCCATAAATGACTCTATTCATAGAAATACTAGAGGTTCCTATGTTATTGATTCCCCATATGTCTTATTATTTTATCGTCTGTTCATGGGTCTCAGAAAATATGTAAGTTGATAAAGTCTATTTCATGATATTAATTAAAGGCATAATGGTGTTCTAATATTTTGAGAGATTTTATTGACGTACTTCTCATGCATTGCATTCATTTACATTGACCCATGACTAGATGTCGTTATATACACGTGTGTGTGTATATATATATATATATATTATATGTATATATATATTATATCTATATGTGATATAGGAAAAGGTTACGACATTAAATATGCACCACCACCTGATCAGCTGGTATACGTTGATGATTTTCCACAGTGGCCGAGATTATATGATGGGATGACCTCAGAGGCTTGATGATGTTATGAATGTATATACCAAAGCATGGTATGACATGTATATTCATATGGATGACATTGTAAAATATTAATGATTAATATTGTTATTCAGACTTGGATGTTGAGTCTTTTACTCCATGTTTCTCTCATGTCTTTTATTTACCGATTTTCATTCCTTACATACTCGGTTCATTATTTTTACTAACGTCCCTTTTCCTGGTGACGCTTCATTTCATGCCCGTAGGCCCCGATAGATAGGTCGAGAGTCCTCTAAGTAGGCTATCAGCTCAGCGGAATATGATGGTGCGCTCCATTTGCTCCAGAGTTGTTTATTTGGTTAGTATGATTTGGACGTGTATTTTTTAGTATGGCGGGGCCCTATCCTGACCTTTATGGTATTTATCTACTCTTAGAGTCTTGTAGACATATGTCATGTACATAAAAGATTGTATGGCCTTGTCGGCCTTTGTTCAGTGTATAAATGATCATTTTGATCTTATAGGCACGTATGTTTTATGTATAAAATGGCATTACATGTTTTATTCTAGTTATCTCACGACATCTTTTCCGTCTCATTTACCTATGATATCATGATACAATAAGATATGTTATCTTGGTACTCGACTGAGTAAGGTACCGGGTGCCCGTCGCGGCCCATCAGTTTGGGTCGTGATAAAAAGTGGTATCAGAATAGTTCTGTCCTAGGGAGTGTACAAGTCGTGTCCAGTAGAATCTTGTTTATGGGTGTGTTGTGCACCACACTTATAAGCAGGAGGCTATAGGGCATTTACGACTAACGCTCTTTCTTCTTACTCTAGATCGTGTGGTAGAGCTTAGTCGTAAGAACTCAATTTCGTAAAATCTATCTTATTTGTAATACATTGATACCTACATCGGGAAAGATTGTTGGTAAGAGATATAGTTGCTGAAGAGTTGAGTCAGAGGAACTCGATTTTGCATCATGCTTATGATGAGTAAATGTGAAGTTTTTAGCAGAACATGTGTGTGAGCTTCTTGATAAGGAGCCTTAAGGTAAGAATATCTACTCATATGGTAAAAAGCAATGAGAGATTCAGTAAGGAGATATAAGTTTCAAAGAGTAAAAGAAGCAAGGTGAAAAAGGGTACGAGGTACCTAGCTAATGAAAATTATCAGTATTTACAATTCAGGAAGAGAAATATAAGCCTTTTGAGTTACCTTCAACAATAACAGAGGTATGTACAATTGATCACACCCATCTCACTTATTCCCTATGGGGGCTAACAAAAGTAGTATTAGAGAAGGCAGGATATCAGGATCTTGCTGGGGTTAGGGTAACCCAAAAATGGTGGATGGATTATTAGCGTTGGCTGACATTTCCGAAGGATATTGAAAATGTGCTAATAGATCTCCATGTGAGACACCCAGAGGGTGAATCCTAAAATAGTAGAGCTAGATATGAGTACTACAAATATAGGCACTAGAATCCTTGAAGGGATAAATATTAATTTAGGGTGGCTCCCGTCCCTAGTAGAGAAAGAATGTTAGGCAACCTGTAAAGCCAATAGATAGAGCAAGGAGATAAAAGCAAAAGAATGTCTTGTTTGAGTTTTCATAATAAAGTGATAGACATAAATGTTAGCGGGAAATAAGAAGAGAGTTAATGAAAAATTATGAGTAAGATGTGATACATGGATAACACGATAGATAAAAAAAGACAGTATTACAGAGTCTATAGTCAAGTAAAGAAAGAGATGAGAGGTGACAAGCGTTGAGACAACAAAAGAGTATATGCCATAAAGTCGTATCCTCATTTCGAGAAATAAGTTTGTGAATCTAACGTGATTACCAAAAGGAAAAAAGTTAGACACCAGAGTAATAGAAATCAGTATAGACTGGTGAACAAGATAACTAAACATTAATTAGAGACTGAGTGATTTGATAATGTTCGACACCATGAGAATTTCATATTGCGTTCCGACGATAATAGAATGGACAACAGAAGAAGATTCACAAGAAATTCGGAGAATTGCCATCCAGGAAGACGCTTCCCTAAAGCAAGAAATGTGAGCAAAGTTAAACTTAAGGTATTGTATGTACCAGTTACACTAGGTATGACCCTCGTAAGTAAGGAATTTTGTTATCCTTGGTACAGAAGGATTACCAAAAGGAGAGTAAGGGTCATCGATAATGTGAAAAAGACGCCAAAGATGAAGAGGTAAAACATCTATAGGTAGATCGTCGTAGCTCTAACTCTTAGTATTCCCCTAAAGGGGGGAATATGGAGTGATGTGGCATTGAGTCAGAATTAAGTGATTCTAGTAACTATGGAATGGTAAAGGAAGAACGCGAAGACAGAAAATGAGAAAGGAATGGGATTCCACTTATCCAAATCCTAAAGATATTCTACGATTCAAGAACATTATGCAAAAAACATGTCAAGAAGATGAACTAAGGGTTCTTGCCCGAGATATTAGTAATAAATAAGGAGACGGTGGGAGAGATAAGTTAAGACAAAGGACCTATCTAAGAGAGATTACGCAGAATATAGATATAAAAATAGACCAATGAGTAGTTAGTAGTTGATTCAGGAAGAGCCTAGTTATGGCTAGACTAGAGGATACAGACAAATCAGCATATCGTGCAAGATAAACATAGTGAATCCAATCTTGCAGATACGAGATCCCAATTGTTGAAAAGAAAAAATTTCGGATAGGATTTGGGGTAATTAAAGGTACCATATGAGTGTTACGGAAAAAAAAGAGAGTCCCACTAGGAAGACAGTCAAAATTTCATTTAAGAAGCAACCTTACAAGCACAAGGGCATAAAGGTAAGTAACTATGGATAATTATAGGTGAGGAAGGACATCGAAAATTCTATCGGGTATACGACGTAATAAACTTGCAGCTTTATAAGAGTCAGAGGGTCTTCCCTTAGTACTACAACGAAAGACTAGCTGAGGAAGTAAGGAAGAAGGCTTCAACCTAAGAATAGTAACTTGAAGAAGGAATGGTCGTGTAAAAATAGTCTAGTTACAACATTGTTTGCACTCCAAAAGAAAGTGGCACCTACTGTCACGCCCCAAATTCGAGGGACGCGACCGACACTCGACCGGGTGACCCCCAGTCAAGCGAACCTGATTTGCCTTTCCCACCCAACGCGTTTCCCCGTGTTTATAACATACATTATTTATGTGAAGGAGTGAGATAAGCTTAAAAGTGCGTGAATACCACATTAAGTCTAATTTATGCATATTAGATACGCCACTTCCCGATACGGACCACGATTACAAATACATACAACCACTTCCCAAAATACACATATGCACCCACATAGTGTCTACGGAGCCTCTATGAGTACTAGAAGCTTATACAATACTTGCCGGCAACAAGGCCTCAGATATACCTTACAATACATAATACACTCAAGAAGGAGAAGGACTGAACTACACATGGCCCTGAGAGGAAATGGGGCTCACCAGTACAGCTGAAAAGGAATGAGGAGAAGGCACCACTAACGGCGAGCTGAGCAACGTCCTATGGACCCACCTACATCCATGTAAAAGATGTAGCGCCTCTGGAAAAAGGGACGTTAGTAATGTGGAATAGTACTAGTATGTATAAACAAAATTTATCCCAAGTACAATCAAGCAAATACACAATTAGGGAACAACAGTAGAACCAATTAATCAATGCACGTGGAAGGAAACAACCAAAATCAAACAATATGCACAATATCTCATTTTTCCCTTTCAACATCATCATATTCAAGAGCTCATAGATTTTCATTTCAGTAGAGATAATGATCACATTTCATCCTTATTACCTCGGCCACCCTTATTACCTCGGCCACCCTTATCACCACAACCCATCAACCTTATTACTTCGTATTGCGGCACGCAACCCGATCCCACCTGACAATCATATTTCATAACAGCAACCACAAAAAATTACATCACAAGAATCATCACTTCAAGGAATATAAGTTCATATCAACAATTTATGTATTTGGGCCCAATGCACTATATTTCTCATCAAGTAGTAATTTCATGAACACGGTGTTGCCACAATCGCTCAATTCAGTTACATTGTTTCACAATACTCTTTTTCATTACTTTCCACGTATGGCTTTCAACTATTTTACACATTCCCACATTTGAGCACATTATCAATCTTTCGTTCATTACACATCAAATACCTTTCACAACTTCATAAAGCACAATAGCATGACAATCAACCAGGAAAATCAGAGAATAGAATCTCACGCCTTATCACGTTTGAACAATCAATTCACATATTTCCAAACAAGTTACACATACCAAATACTCGGACCCAACAAGAGGATTCTACGAAGGTTAAAGTTATCCATACATACCTCGGGTCTAAATTCCTTTTCAACTTTTACTCACAAATCACCGGACCGACTAGTACCGTCAATCTAGTTCACAATTAAAAATATTCAACTAAGAATTTGAAACCATGCATACAACTTGAACTCTTTTTAAGCATTTATCAACTGCTATGTGACTCCCCCCTAAGATTGCAAACCCCTTATTTGTGAACTTTACCCCAACCCGCTTCCTCTTACTAGATTATGGACATTAATGATCATGCATGTGAGGTATAAACTTATATTTTCAAGAATCAATTCATGAGAGTCCCCCCTTTTGTGTAAAATCAGAAAACTAATGAAAATGGTTTGGGGATTCTTACCTGTTAGAATGAAGAAGAAGATGATTACTCGAAATTTCCAGGCCTGGGTGACTTTGAAAATCCAATTGGTAAAGATGAAGCTTTCTTTCTCAAGAACCCTCTCTCCCCTCTCTATAATTTTGTTCAGAACATGGTTAAAAATGAAGGGGGGGGGGGGTTGTTTTAATGAACTGGGGTCGGGTTTTAACAATTAGAAAAATAGGGCACGACACAAGAATGTGGTCAGGAATGCGATCGCATTCCTGACATGCGGTTCGAAGATCTGACCGCACAAGCAATCGCATATTGGACCGCATAGTTGACTTCAAATGGGGCAGTATTCTGCCTAGGTATGGGACCATTATGTGGTCCTCATACACGCTGTGCGATCACATAGTGCGTCGCATAACACCTACTTTCTAGAAAATTATATTCTATAAGTCTCGGGGTACTTTTTACGCAGTTCAGGTCTGTTTGAGAGATTCCCACAATAAAACAACTCAGGGACTTGTTCGACATTATTTTTTTAAACAAGAAAATTTTACGGGTCTTTACATCCTCCCCCCCTTAAAATCATTCGTCCTCGAATGAGGGTTTTGGAAATAAATTAGTTTTGAAAGCATGACATGCAACTTCCAGATTTTCACTAACTCCAATATTTCAGAAAAAATTTGCTAGAGTTACCTTTGTAATTAGACCTACCTACCTGTCAGAGAGCCCCCGAAACACATTTCCAAGAACATTACACAATTTTAATCACCCAATAACTCACACACAACATTGTTACCTCAATAATTGGCAATTATTCAATCATTTTGTCAACTACCCATAGTTCTTTTTTCTCATACCACAAATTTGCACATGATTCACATTTTTGCACATAACTTGGTCGTTTTAATGAGTCCCATACAACCCAATCACCTCAATATACTATATTCATTTCAATTAATCGTCACCAACCTACACTACTATTAATCACTTTCCTAACACATACGTTCCACAAAACTTTCATTTACCTCAAGGGTTGCACACTACCCCAAATAGAACAGCGAGTCCGGTTTTAGCACACATTGGGAAATTACGCCAATAAGGCAACTAGGGGAAGATGGCGTGCTTTTGCACAGAATCGAACGTAAATATAGAGGAGAGGGTTCTGACTACTAGACTTGTTCAAATAAGTGGGGATATCTTTCGTTCATCTCATTTTCCGCTTCCCACGTGGCTTACTCAATGTTTTGACTTCTCCACAATACTTTAATTGAAACAATTTCTTTGTTTCTCAATCTACGGACTTGTCTATCAAGAATAGCAACCGGAACCTCCTCATATGATAATTATTGATTAACCGCAATGGTCTCAACACGCACGGTGATTGATGGATCTCCGACCACTTTCTTCAACATGGACACGTGGAACACCGGGTGCACTAATAACAATTCATGGGGTAATTCAAAACATAAGCCACTTGTCCAATCCTTTGAGCAATCCGATATGGCCCAACATACCTTGGGCTCAATTTCCCTTTCTTCCCAAACCGCATCACTCCCTTCATGGGAGATTCTTTCAAGAATACCCAATCATCAACATAGAATTCCAATTCTCTTCGACGAACGTCCGCATAGGATTTTGACGGCTCTGAGTGGTTTTCATCCTCTCCCGAATGACTCTGACTTTTTCCAATGCCTGGTGCACAATATGTGGCCCTAACAATTCTGCTTCACCAACCTCGAACAACCCAATCGGAGATCTACACCTCCTTCCGTACAATGCCTCAAATGGGTCCATCTGAATACTGGCGTGAAAGCTGTTATTGTAAGAAAATTCGATAAGCGGTAAATGATCATCCCAACTACCCTTGAAGTCCAATACACAAGCCCGTAAAATATATTCAAGCGTCTGAATAGTTCGCTCTGCCTCACCATCAGTTTGCGGGTGGAAAGCTGTGCTGAGATTTATCTGAATACCCAAGCCTTGCTGAAATTTCCTCCAAAAATTAGCTGTGAGTTGGGCTCCTCGATCTGAAATAATAGAAACTGGAGTACCACGAAGCCTGACTATTTCCTTGGTATACAACTGAGCGTATTGTTCTGCAGTGTCGGTGGACTTGACCGGCAAGAAGTGCACTGATTTCGTGAGTCGATCCACTATCACCCAAATCGAGTTGAACTTGCGCTGAGTGCGAGGTAACCCTACCACTAAATCCATGTTGATCATTTCCCATTTCCACATTGTAGTTTCCATAAGCTGAGTTAACCCACCAGGCCTCTGATGCTCGGCCTTCACCTGCTGACAATTCGGACATTTAGATACAAAGTCCACCACACCTCTTTTCATAACGCTCCACCAATAAATCTCCTGGAGATCTTGATACATTTTCGTAGAACCTGGGTGCACAGAATACCTGGAATTGTGAGCTTCCGCCATCACCCTCTCCCGAAGATTATCCACATCAGGAACACATAACCTTCCCTAGCACCGCAAAATACCATCATCGCTCCCGAGTGAAAATGCCGAAATCTTTCCATTCAAAATTGCCTCGTTCAACTGCCCCAATGATGGATCAATAAACTGCTTCTCCTTGACTTCCAGTACAAGTGATGATTCTGCCCCATTATGCACCATGACTTTGCTCTCGTCTGAGGTCGAGAGACAGATCCCCAGACTAGCCAATTGACAAACCTCCCGAGCCAGCGACCTCTGATCTTCCTCTAAATGAGCCAGGCTACCCGTAGACTTCCGGCTGAGAGCGTCGGTCAATACGTTTGCTTTTCCCGGATCGTACAGAATGTTCATATCATAATCCTTAAGAAATTCTAACCATCACCGCTGCCTTAAATTCAACTCCTTCTGCTTGAACAAATATTGGAGACTCTTGTGGCATGAGAACACGTCCACATGGACCCCATACAAATAATGCCGCCAGATTTTAATGCAAACACAACTGCCACGAGTTCTAAATCATGCGTCGGATAATTCTTCTCGTGATTCTTGAGTTCCCTGGAAGCATCGACTATAACCTTCTCGTGTTGCATCAACACACATCCCAAACCAACCTTTGAAGCATCGCAATAAACCAAAAATCCCTCCGTGCCTTCTGGCAAAGTTAACACCAGTGCTGAAGTCAATCTAGATTTCAATTCCTGAAAGCTCTTTTCACAAGCGTCGGACCATTGGAACTTAGTTGTCTTCTGCGTCAATTTAGTCAATGGGGACGCGAGGGTAGAGAACCCCTCCACAAACCTCCGATAATACCCGGCTAGACCTAAGAAACTGTGAATCTCTGTCGGAGTCGTTGGTCTAGGACAATCCTTTACCGCTGTGATTTTATGGGGATCAACCTTAATCCCTTCTCTGGAAACAATATGACCCAAAAATGTGACTGACTCCAACCAAAATTCACATTTTGAAAACTTGGCATACAATTGGTGCTAATGAAGAGTCTGCAGAACTGCCATGAGGTGATTAGCATGATCTTTCCGACTTCGTGAGTAGACAAGGAAGTCATCAATGAAAACAATCACTAAGGAGTCAAGAAACGTTTTGAAAACCCGATTCATAAGAACCATGAAAGCTGCTGGAGCATTAGTCAGTCCAAAGGACATTAACAAAAATTCAAAATGGCCATAACGAGTTCTGAGGTGGTCTTAGGAATATCCTGCTCTCTGATCTTTAACTGGTGATACCCCGACCGTAAATAAATTTTGGAGAAGAACCTCGCACCCTGCAATTGGTCGAACAAGTCATCTATCTGAGGCAATGGATACTTGTTTTTGATAGTGACTTTGTTGAGCTGCCGATATCAATACACATCCGAAGCGACCCATCCTTCTTCCTGACTAAAAGAATCGGAGTGCCCCATGGCGACACACTTGGCCGAATGAACCCCTTCTCTAATAAGTCTTTCAACTGCTCCTTTAACTCCCTCAACTCTGCTGGCGCCATTCTATCAATCTCCCTATCTGGCGGAATCCCTGGAAGCTCTTCCGGAAACACTTCAAGGAACTCATTCACGACTGGAACGGACTCGGGGGTAGATACTTCTGAAGTGGTGTATGCAACCCGGACCAAGTGATAAATACACCCCTTTTTAATCATCTTTGAGGCCTTAAGGTAGGAATTAAATCTACCCTTTGGCACCACACTATTCCCTTTCCACTCAATAATTGACTCATTAGGAAACTTTAGTCTCACAATTCTGGTTCGACAATCGAGTTTAGCAAAGCACGAGTAAAGCCAATACATTCCCATGGTAACATCAAAATATACCATCCCAAGTTCGATAAGATCGGCCGTGGTATCTCGACCACACACCGTGACAACATATCTCCTATAGACTCGCGCGGTTGTAATGGAGTCACCAACCAGAGTCGACACAGAGAACGACTCATGAAGCTGTTCGGGTTCTATACCAAAAATTCAAGCAATAAATGGGGTAACATAGGAAGAGGAGGACCCCGGGTCAATAAGAGCATAACAATCAAGGGCTTGAACAACCAGAATACCTTTAACAACATCTTGGGAAACCTCCGCACTCTAGCGACCACTCAACGCATAGAACCGGCTGGGCCCACCTCTACCACGAGCCCCACCTCTAACTGCACCACACCGTGCTGGAGCTGGAGGACGTACTGAAGATGCAGCGACCGAAGAACCGGACGGCTAAGAATAACCACTACCCATGCCCTGACTTGGCGCACGGCAATGCCGCTGAATATGACCTCTCACCCCACACCCGTCGCATATGGGGATATCCAGGTAACAAGACTCGGTATGGAACCTCCCACACTTAGGGCACAGAGCTCTCCTCTACTGCTGAAACCTCCCTCCTAGACGACCGGACTGATGGGGTCTCCTGCTACCCGGTCTTGGCCCCCAGTGACTGCTCTGCTGATAACAAGGCATTGATGGCGGTGCACTGGATGAGGACTGAGCATAAGACTGGGATGGCGCTGACGGCCCTCTCCCCTGAACCGGTCTCCCTCCTCCAGCTGAACTCCCTGAGTGGCCCGCTGACCGGGCCTTACTAATACTCTCCCTTTCCGACCTTATCTTCAATTTTGTAGGTTCCGTACCTGGGCGAACCCCACTATCTTGCCATAATTCATGTGTGAGTGCAAGGCAGTTGTAGCAGCTTCATTCACAACCAAGGGACTGAGGCCCTGAACAAACCGTCGAACTCTGGCATCCATAGTCGATACCAACTGAGGAGCGTACTTGGACAACCTCACGAACTCCATGTTGTACTCCCACACACTCATATTACCCTGCTTGAGAACCTCAAACTCCATAGCACGGGCTGCCATAGTCTCGCCAGGAAAGAAGTGATCCATAGTCTCCCCATCGGAAGTACCGGGGCCTGGAGCTGGAACAGAGGAACGATCAGGAATATCGGCGGGTGGGGTTGTAGCACCCTCCGCCGCAGCAGGAATAGGAACACTCTGATCTGGAACAGATAGGCCAGATGGATTCAAGGTCGGGGATTCGCTCTCACCCGCACCATCGGGTACAGAATTCATGGCCACACTTGGGACGGCATTGGCCTCTAGGCCGAGTCGAGCTCTCTTCTTTGGTGCCATCACTGAAAACTTTGGAACACAGTACGAGGTAGACAAGAATATTTTCACTTTCCACTTCACCGCACGATATAGAATAACAATGAAAGGGTGTTTTCCTCAATGTCCATGTAGCCCCCTAATTATAGATGTGGTCGACAACACACAGATAAGAAGGGCTCTACTAGACACGGCTCTGATACATCCTAGGACACTTTTAAAACCTTAGGCTCTGATACCAAGTTTGTCGCACCAAATTCAAGGGACGCGACCGGCACTTGACTAGGTGTCCCAGTCAAGCGAACCTGATTTTCCTTTCCCACCCAATGTGTTTCCCCCTGTTTATAACATACATTATTTATGTGAAGCGGTGAGATAATCTTAAAAGTGCGTGAATACCACATTAAGTCCAATTTATGCATATTAGATATGCCACTTCTCGATACGGACCACGATTGCAAATACATACAACCACTGCCCAAAATACACATGTGCACCCACATAGTGTCAACGGAGCCTCTAAGAGTACTAGGAGCTTATACAATACTTGCCGGCAACAAGGCTCCGGATATACCTTACAATACATAATACACTCAAGAAGGAGAAAGTCTGAACTACACATGGCCCCGAGAGGAAATGGGGCTCACCAGTACAGCTGAAAAGGAATGAGGAGAAGGCACCACTAACGGTGAGCTGAGCAACCTGCTATAGACCCACCTACATATATATAAAAGATGTAGCGCCGCCGGAAAAAGGGACGTTACTACTGTGGAATAGTACTAGTATGTATAAAAAAACTTTATCCCAAGTACAATCAAGCAAATACACATTAGGGAACAACAATAGAACCAATTAAGCAATGCACATGGAAGGAAACAACCAAAATCAAAAAATATGCACAATCTCTCCTTTTTTCCTTTCAACATCATCATATTCAAGAGCTCATAGATTTTCATTTCAGTAGTGATAACGATCACATTTCATCTGTATTACCTCGGCCACCCTTATTACCTCGGCCACCCTTATCACCACAACCCATCAACCTTATTACTTCGTGTTGCGGCGCGCAACACGATCCCACCTGACAATCATATTTCATAACAACAACCACAAATAATTACATCACAAGAATCATCACTTCAAGGAATACAAGTTAATATCAACAATTTATGTATTTGGGGCCAATGCACCATAACTCTCAAGTAGTAATTTCATGAACACGGTGTTGCCATAATCGCTCAATTCAGTTACATTATTTCACAATACTCTTTTTCATTACTTTCCACGTATGACTTTCAACTATTTTACACATTCCCACATTTGAGCACATTATCAATCTTTCGTTCATTACACATCAAACACCTTTCACAACTTCATACAGCACATTAGCATGACAATCAACCAGGAAAATCAGAGAATAGAATCTCACGCCTCAACACATCTGAAAAATCAATTCACATATTTCCAAACAAGGTACACATACCATATACTCGGACCCAACAAGAGGATTCTACGAAGGTTAAAGTTAGCCAAACATACCTGGGGTCTAAATTCCTTTTCAACTTTTACTCACAAATCACCGGACCGACTAGTACCGTCAATCTAGACAATTAAACATATTCAACTCAGAATTGGAAACCATGCATACAATTTGAACTCTTTTTAAGTATTTATCAACTATTATGTGACTCCCCCCTTAGATTGCCAACCCCAACCTGCTTCTTCTTACTAGATTATGGACATTAATGATCATGCATGTGAGGTATAAACTTATATTTTCAAGAATCAATTCATGAGAGTCCCCCATTTTGTTTAAAATCAGAAAACTAATGAAAAGGGTTTGGGGATTCTTACTTGTTAGAAGGAAGAAGAAGATGATTACTCATAATTTCCAGGCCTAAGTGACTTTGAGAATCCAATAGGTAAAGATGAAGCTTTCTCTCTCAAGAACCCTCTCTCCCCTCTCTCTAATTTTATTCATAAAATGGTTAAAAATGAAGGGGAGGGGAGTTTTAATGAACTGGGGTCGGGTTTTAAAAATTAGAAAAATAGGGCCCGACACAAGAATGCAGTCAGGAATGCGATCGCATTTCTGACATGCGGTTCGCAGATCTGACCGCACAATGGCCCTCAAGATGGGCCAAAAATAGGGAACAAACTGCCCAAGTATGTGACAAATTGTGCGGTCCGCATACACGTTATGCGATCGCATATTGGACCACATAGTTGACTTCATATGGGGTAGTATTCAGCCTAGGTATGCGACTATTATACGGTCCGCATACACGCTGTGCGATCACATAGTGCGTCGCATAACACCTACTTTCTGGAAAATTATATTCTTTAAGTCTCGGGGTACTTTTTACTCAGTTCAGGTCTGTTTCAGAGATTCCCACAATAAAACAACTCGAGGACTTCTTCGGCATTATTTTTTTAAACAAGAAAATTTTACGGGTCTTTACACCTACGTGGCTAATGAACTGGAAGTAAAACCAAAAGTAATATTCGAGATCATATGATTTGCACGAAACATCCGGTATGTGTAGGAACTAGGATAAGCTAAGTAGGCAAGCAACAAGCTAGCAAAAAGACCAGGACAAGTAATAGCTTACGTTTAAAGATAGTTGAGAAAGAACGAAAAGGAATTATTCGATCAATGATCCAGAGTTAGTTACCTTGAATGCACTTAAGGTTTCAAAGTATTATCCATGCAGCATATATTTGACAATCATACAACCGTAGAAAACTCTGGTATAAGTTAAAAGAAAGAATTGAGTCATGTAATAGACAAGGGATTGAATTGTTAGATGATTGTATCACAGATATTCCATAGCGTCTATGAAAGGCTAAAGTAATAAATAATACCATGAGCCGCAGATCAGAAATAGCTTAAGTATACATAAAGGATGATCAGAAGGAAGAAGAAACTAAAAGGTTACATCAAGAAAGTAAATCAGGAGTCTGATTATTGGCCCAAGACAACTATAGACATCGTGATTGAGAACATTGCAGAATTACTCATAATATTAGAGGTACAAGAGAGATAGTACAACATCCATATTTTATGACTCCTCTATGATAAAGCCAGTTAGAAAAGTACCAGTCTCATAACAAG
Organism: Nicotiana paniculata; assembly: GCA_005239505.1. Taxonomy (NCBI): domain Eukaryota; kingdom Viridiplantae; phylum Streptophyta; class Magnoliopsida; order Solanales; family Solanaceae; genus Nicotiana; species Nicotiana paniculata. Next base: position 100,867 of record ML331837.1, read on the forward strand.
TCAGTATGAAGCTCCCACCGAATTGTGTATGAGGTAGAGGTGCAAGTATTATAATAGAGCTTCAAGTTGTGGATATGAGTTATACATATGTGGAAGGGAGGTCATGAAATAGATAGAAGAATGTGAGATAAGGTAAGTAAGGTAAAGGTGAAACGTATGAGATACTCAAGTACAGAAGGTTGTGAATGGTCCATACTTCAGATATAAGGCTAGAAGTGTTGGGATTCAGTATCCAGGAATGATAGCGGCATCATCAGTGGAATATCTTCCAACCTATTGTTTCTAAGTATCAAGAGATCTAGCTAAGAGAGTAAAAGAGAGTTAGAGACGATGCAATGTCTCGCTTGATGTTCCAGAATAACATAAGAAAATCTATGGTGCAAGCAAGTTGAAGGAAGATTGCGAGTAGTATAAACATATATGCGTAGGTCGCAAGCTAAAGTAAGCGACATGGTTTTAGAAAGACAAGAGTGAGGATAAGAAAGGGCAAGTGAGAAAGTGATGAGACTAGATAAGTCCTCGGGATTAAGCCGATGAAAACAAAAGAGCTGATGGTTTCTCTAAGTTATAGAAAGTTCAGTATAGCCTAAATAAACTCAAAGGAGTCTTAAGACTAATAGCATTTAGAATAGATGGAATGTTTCCCTAGTAGCAGAATAAGGGTGTAATTGTGATAGATAGAGGATGACATTTGAGCCTTCGATTGAATAATGATTTGAAAAGAAAAAAAAGGGGGATTTCCTGAATTGTACAAGATTAAAATACCCATGTAAGGTGAATCACATTGGGATGCTATGAAATACGGTTATGGAAGTATTGTATCTCTCCCAGGTGGATCAAGAAAATCACTTCAAATGTTCCTCGATGCAACGTAAGCCCTAGTGATTACGTAAGAGGTTTCAAGTTATCAGTGGAAAATTGTAGATCAACATTGAGGTGAATCAAAAAAGGATGGATAAAAGTTACAAAGAATGAGATGAGATTAGGCCGTCATTATTAATATGAACAGTAATCAGGAAGCACTAAAGGACTTAGATTTATACATATGGGATAAGCATTTTGGTAGCAGACCTCAGTAACGATAAATCAAAATAAGAATTATGGTATAGTATGGCCTACTTAGATGCTTGTCATAATTTTGTATATGTTCACAAAGTCAGGCTAGAGATTGGCTAAAACTTGGAGGAAAGTCAGAGTCGTACATGTTTCATGATAAAATGTAGCAACAGTTGCCAGATTGGAAAGATTCCGACAACAAGTTTTGGTGTGAGAAAGAGAACTAAAGGGGGGAAGTCGTGGTCTTTGGATTTATTCAAGGAACAGTTGCCTAAATGGCAAGGAGAGTACTAAAGTATTCGGAGGACATAGGTTATGAAAATGATAAGTGCATGAGTCAACATTCGAGGACGAATGTTCGAAAGGGGGGAATGATGTTACACCCCATGTTTTCATACGTGAAAGTACGCCATAAGTAAATTAATATAAGCTCAGAAATGAGATGTTACATCCCGCATTTTCGTACGTTAAAGTTTCGTCGTAAGTTAATTGACGTAAGCCTAGAATGAGATTATTTTGAGGTTATAAGTATTATGCTATTTCAAACAAGAGATAAGTAAATTCATGAAGGTGAGAGGGGTCAAAGAAAATGAATTTCAGCAAGGTTTGGCATTTTGTGATAAAATACAGTCTGAGCTATAATACCCGATATTTATGGACTATTACCATATAAGATACCACATGACCATGATAATAGGGTACATAAAGTGTGTTAAAAGTGAGTAGTATTTTAAGTTAGTTGAGATAATTCTTAATTATGTGGACTAATTCTTAATTGGGTATGTGGTTAAACCACCACTTAAAGTGGGGCCTACATCCATTCTAATGTAAGACCTCTCTAACTTAAAAGAGAGGTGCATATCACACATAAGTAACGTGATATTTCATAGCATCTTCAACAATTCAATAAGATTTCATAGCATCTTAAACAACATGAGATCTTGCAATTATAAGGGACTACCGTGCAATCTTTCTCAAGAATATCATGCAGGTTTTTTCCTACTCCAGCCTTGCCGTCACGTGATTTGTCGCAATTAACGTGTGTTAGACGGATTTTCAACAGAATCGACTCAGGCATGTTAAGGTTATCCCTTCTTTCTTTTTGGCATGATCCATACGATACAAACGAAACGAGCAATGCACAACTTCCATAAATGACTATAATCACAGAAATACTAGAGGTTCCTATGTTCTTGATTCCCCATATGTCTTATTATTCTATCGTCTATTCATGGGTCTCAGAAAATATGTAAGTTGATAAAGTCTATTTCATGATATTAATTAAGGGCATAATGGTCTTCTGACATTCCGAGAGATTTTATTGACGTACTTCTCATGCATTGCATTCATTTACATTGACCCATGACCAAATGCCGTTATATAAGTGTATATGTATATTATATGTATATGGGATATGGGAAAATCTTACGGCGTTATATAAGAACCACCACCTGATCAGCTGGTATACGTTGATGATTTGCCACAATGGCCGAGATGATATGATGGGATGCCCTCAGAGGCTTGATGATGTTATGAATGTATACACCGAAGCATGGTATGACATTTATATGCATATGCATGACATTGTAAATATTAATGATTAACAGAGTTATTCAGACTTACATGTTGAGTCTTTTACAACATGTTTCTCTCATGTCTATTACTTACTGATTTTCATTCCTTACATACTCGGTACATTTTTTAATGACGTCCCTTTGCCTGGGGAAACTGTGTTTCATGCCCGCAGGCCCCAATAGATAGGTCGAGAGTCCTCCAAGTAGGCTATCAGCTCAACAGAACATGTTGGTGTGCTCCATTTGCTCCGGAGTTGGTCAGTATGATTTGGATGTGTATTGTTTAGTATGGTGGGGCCCTGTCCCGACCGTTATGATATTTATCGACTCTTAGAGGCTTGTAGACATATGTCATGTACGTAAAAGATTGTATGGCCTAGTCGGCCTATGTTCAGTGTACGAGTGATCATTTTGGTCTTATAGGCTCGTATCTCTTATGTAAAAGTTGGTGTTATATGTTTTATTCTTGTTATTTCACAATAGCCTTTCTGTCTCATTTACCTATGATAGCATGATACAAAAAGATACGTTATGTTGGTACTCGGCTGAGTAAGATACCGGGTGCCCATCGCGGCCCATTGGTTTGGGTCGTGATATCGGGGCTCCAAAAAAAACATGCACACAAGTCTAAAAACATCATACGAACTTGCTTGCGCGATCGAATCCCCAAAATAATACCTAGAACTATGAATCGGACACCTAAATCAAATGGAATTTTCAAGAAACTTTAGAACTTCTATTTCAACAACCGGATGCCCGAATCACGTCAAACCAACTTCGTTTCTCACCAAATTTGAAAGATAAGTCATAAATATAGTAATGAACCTATACCGGATTCCGGAACAAAAATAAAGACCCGGTATCAACAAAGTCAAACATTGGTCAAAATTTCTAAGTCCTTTATACTTCAATTTTTTGGCAAAATATGAAAGTTCGAGCTAGGGACCTCAGAATTCGATTCCGGGCATATGCTCAAGTCCTAAATCACGATACGGACCCACCAGGACGGTCAAAATACGCATATGGGTCCATTTGCTGATAACGTTGACCGAAGTCAACTCAAATAGATTTAAAGGCTAAATTTCTTACTTTATCAATTTTTAACATAAAAGCCTTCCGGACTGGCGCACGCAAATCGAGAAAGGCTTAAAAGAGCTTATGGAGGCATCGAAACACATATTTAAGGTTTAAAACTCTAGATGACCTACCGGGTCATCACACCGGAGTCACGAATATATGAGCAACTAGAGTACTACACATATTGTCTAAAGCAAATACAATTGTTCGAGACTAGATAAACAGTAGAATAGATAAGACTTCAGGGCTGCGAACGCTGTGCAGTTATACCTCAAATCTCTGAATGTAGCGAATCCGAGTAGAACACCACTAGATGCCGTTGGGACCAATACCAGTATCTGCATTAGAAGTGCAGAAGTGTAACGTGAGTACAACCGACCCAATAAAATCCGTATGTTTCGAGCCTAACTTCGACGAGGTAGTGATAAGACTATGACAAGACACCTAGTTGAAACCTGTGCGGACATATACATAGAGCAACAAAATAACAGGCAGAACAATTAAAATATTAACAGGGAGGGGACATGCGAAAGGGGAAATATTATAAGAATGACAAGTACGAAATCACCAAATAACATCTTCCGATATAAGCAACAAAGTGACAAAATAAATCACCAATCCGAGAATGCAATAAGGCAATGAAGCAAAAATGGTACGTCATCACTCTTCGTGCTTTTACTCTCATCCTCACCATGTAATATTTAAAATGAAATGGAACTGCATCACACTTCGTGCTTTAATCCTCAAAACCTCTCAATAGATGACAATGAATGCAAATAAAACACGGCAACACCCTTCATGCTTTTTACTCTCCCTCATCAAGCAACAATATAAATTCGAAGGTAACAATGCAAGGCGGGAAGCAATCACTTCAATTATAGTTACAACCCACCCACCCCAACCCCTCCCCCCCCCCAAATATTTTTCAACTTACACATTTTAAGGTAAAAAATTTTTTTTTTTTTTGCAAGATGAGGGCGGGTTGGGCTATGACCCATTATTTAGCCCATCTTAACCCAGCCCATCTTAGCCCAACTACACTTTGAGTTGGGTTGGGCAATGACCCATTTATTAACCTAACCCATCTTGATCCGTCCAAATTCAGCCAAACCCGCCCATTTGCCATCTAATCGCGAAGCACAGTGGCCAAAAAAGCCTTCGTGTTCGCGAAGGCTTACTCCCCCTGTTTTCACGTTCGCGAAGAGTAACGAACAGACTACCCCCAGATCCCCACAAGCTTTCCATTCGCAGGAAGCAAGTCGCGTTCGTGAAGGGTAAATGCCCCTCCACTTTGCGTTTACGACTTGATCCTCGTGTTCGCGAGGAATAAATTCTGCCACATCCCAACTTCCTCTTCCCGATCGTGAAGCACTAAGTACCAGACACCCGCAATAGCTAAAAACTAGTAAATTTCTAAGAGACACCCGCAACTGGAACTACGAATCGGACATCAAAATGAATGAAATTTCAAAGAGAACTCAAGAACTTCTAAAGTCATATCCGAGCATCCGAAGATTATCAAACCAACTCTGATTTGCACAAAATTTTGCAGAAAAGTTTCAAATAATAAAACAGACCCATACCATGTTCCGGAACAAAAATAAGAACCAGATAGCCATAAAGTCAACCTATAGTCAAACTATAAAATTTTCAAACCTTCAAATTATTAGCTTTCGGCAAAACAAGTCAAATTAACTTAAGGACCTTCGAATTCAATTACGGGCATATGCACAAGTCGAAATACGATATGGATCCACCGGGATCGTGAAAACGCTGATCCAGGGTCATTTACATAAAATATTGACCGTAGTCAACTCAAGTTGTTTTTAAAGCCAAAAATCATATTTTCTTCAATTTTTACATAAAACTTTTCGGAAAAAGACTCAGACTGCGCACGCAAATCGAGAATTATCAAATGGAGCTAAGAGGTCTCGGAACATGAAAATGAAAGCTAGTACTCAAAACGACCTACCGGGTCGTTACATAAATAACTATAATTTCTTTCAAGTTATTTTTCTTAATATTTTGGGCCTTTGCAAAATTGAGAACCCCCCTTGATATAACATTGAATTTTATAATAATTTGATTCTTAAAAACAATGTACTTTTAAAGTCCTTGTATTACCTTTCAAGATAATTTTCAAAATATGCTTGCAACTATGAAAAGATGTGACAATTTCTTTTAAAATTTCAAAATTTAATAAGGATTATTAAGATCCCGAATTATGAAAAAAGAGTAAAATTAAATTGTATGTTAGCTCCATCAAAGTTAGACAGATGACTTTTAGTTCATCAGCATGTTGCTTTTTCGCCCTTTTCCTTTTCTTTTTTTTTTTTTTAATTTTTATTTAATATATGGACAAGACTGAAATCTCCTACTAACTATTAATGGATTTTTCCGGTTAATTTCTGTTATCATAATAGGTGAACTTTATTTTAATTATTTTCTTTAGAAACGAACTATTAATTGTTATGACACACAAAATTAAATAGTTAAAGTTACCCAAGCTATCACTAGGATATGATTATATAAAATATTGAATTCATGTTTATAGTTTCGCAAAAATATAAGATACTCATATGCTTGCTGTCATGTTTTATTAGAATATCAAAATCACGTCAAAATTCTTTCACCACTATGCATTTTTCTAATCGTTTTTAATTACTTCTTTTAAACACTTTTAATTATATCCTGAAATATTTAATTAATTATTACTTTATAAATTCATAAACTGATGTTCTAAGTAAGATGAAAATTCAATAGTTTGACTTTTGCATCGGGAAATCGACTAAAAGTTAGATGAGATAGTATTTCTACTTTGACTTAATTACTCAACTTAAATATTTATATTTGTAGAGCTTTTTATGTTGGAACTTCAACGTAAATTATGCTTGCACTATTTTTTTGAACTATAATATAGTTTTAAAATATATTTCAAATAATATTGTTGTCTCTTCATCAATGTATTGTATAATACTTAAAATTACACTTAAAATTAGAATAAATAACAAAAAATAAAATTAAGAATATAGAAGAGAGAGAGAGAGACGTGGTTGGCAAAAGTTAATAACACTATAATCAACACACGCAAAATAAAAAAGTGAATTATCGATCAGTTATTTACTTTTTGAAAATAGAAGTCCATTGTATAAAAATATAGTTGAATACTTAAAAATTGAGATGATAATTGAATCAACAGAAAATATTTTTTCTTTAATGTTGAGAATAAGAATATTTTGTCATTGAATTAACTAATTAGCAAAAAATAAAATCAATTTTTTTCCTTTTTAATGTATTTCCTGAACATGTTGGATTATTATGCGCAATTATGTGCCCAACAATCAACAAGGACATTATTGTCAAATACAAAAAAGATTTTTGATAATAGCAACGCAACAAAGACAATATAGGGAATATGCACAAAGAAACATTATCGGTAAGGAACTATTAACTGAAGAATTATTGCAAATAACATCTAATTAACTTAATTTATTATTCATATGTGTAAGCTGATATCAACCACTTTGAACTTAACTAATAAAAGTCAATAAAACTAGACCACAACCATTTGTTACATGTAATTTTTTTTTATATATTTTGTTTTCCGTAATTTAACTTGTGAAATTATAAAGTGAAATAAACATTATGTTGAATATATTGATTGGGTTGATTGAAGATTTTTACATGGTCGAGTTCCTTCCTTTATTGAGTAAGCTAAATAAAATCAATAGCTAAGCTTGTTTTGTAACTGTATACGGTCAAAATCAGGTACCCCTGATTTCATAGGTTCGAGTAATTGCCCCGAACTCGAGTTCGAAATGGATCAAGCAAGCTCAGTAGATCCAGCTCGAGCCTGATGACAAAGTGCAAGACTCGAGGATCAAAGTGCACAATACCGGAACCGAGTATAGCCTACCTCGAGATAATGCCATTATGGATTTATAACAGAATGTACAAGATTCCCGCAATGGCACAAAAATCAAGGTGTAAATTCCTGAATGGATTTGTACGAATTCGTATTAGGCGGTTAGACAACTGTACAAATTAGATTCCTTTCTAGAAATGAAAATGTACCTTATTTAAAACTTCCCTATTATATAAAGGGGAGCTCATTCGTTTGTAAACGTCATCAATCATTGGCAAAGAATATACATTCTTATTTTCTGCTTATCTCTTATAAGAATTGTCCCTTAACTTTTTCCTTCTTATATTTTACTGTTCATCTTGGTATCCCCCGTGGTGATTGAAGCTCGAGGTCGAGGCACTCATACACTGGTTTAATCTATCTTGCTCACTTAACTCGCACACTTATCTTCTTGTTTATCGATTAGTATTGGATTAAATCACATATCTTTTAGACCTAAACATAAGTTTACTCATATTTTAGGGTAAACAGTTTGGCGCCCACCGCGGGGCTAAAGATAATAGTGATTATTCCAGTGCTGATTTTGATAACGCATGTTATTTTCACACTTGTTCTTGTCAAAGATTCTTTGTTTACAGGTTGAAACATGTCGAACTCGCGAAACACACTCGTGCACGACAGTGATGGTCTTGAATTTCACGGGGAAAATTGATGAGCCACCGCTTGACCCCGGGGTATTGCCAATTGCAGAGCCAGTCGATGTTGGTTCGCGCGTTGCTCTAACTGCGGACTTAGGTGCAACATCGGAGGAAGTGTTCGCAAGGAGGTCCAACCTGGTGGTCAAGGAACGCAGGGTTTAAGAGATAGGGGAGTTAGCCTCCAAGTAATCTTCGAAATGCTACAAGCTCAACAGATTGCTATCGCTCAGCTACAAAGTCAACAAAAAACTCCGAGCGTGGTTAAGCCACAAACTCGTCGAACTGATCCGGTGCAAGAAATGTCGAATGATAATGGATCAGGGACTGATCCTACAATCATGAAAAATCTCGAAGAGCTCACCAAAAGGACTGAATCAGGAGAAAAGAGGATAAAGATAATGACAAAAAGTTGGAGACGGACAACTCCCGAGTCGATCAAATACCAGGGCACCTTCGATTTTTAAGGGTTTGGATTCCAAAAAGTTCGTGCAAAAGCTTTTTCCCCCGAGCGCGGCCCCGAAGCCTATTCCAAAGAAGTTACGCATGCTGGACATACCTAAATACAACGGGACCATCGATCCTAATGAACACATCACTACATACACATGTGGTATAAAGGGAAACGACTTAGAGGACGATGAGATCAAGTCCGTTTTGCTCAAATAATTTGGGGAAACTATATCTAAGGGAGAAATGATTTGCTATCACAACTTGCCCCCAAACTCTATCGATTCATTCGCCATGCTGGCAGATTCATTTCTAAAGGCACACGTCGGTGCTAAAAAGGTTGCAACGAGGAAATTGGACGTCTTCAAGATTAAACAAAGGGACAACGAAATGTTGAGGGAGTTCGTGTCCCGATTTCATATGGAACGAATGGAGTTACTGCCGGTCTATGATGATTGGGCCATTTAAGCTTTCACACAAGGGTTGAATGAACAAAGTTCGATAGCATCACGACAATTTAAGCAAAACCTAGTTGAATACCCTGCTATTGCATGTGCAGACGTGCATAATCGCTACCAATCAAAGATCAGGGTCGAGGAAGACTAGTTGGGAGCCCCCTCGGGGTCATTTCACCCGAATAGATTGGAGGTAAAGGCCTCGAGGGATATTGACAGAGCACCAAGCTCAAGCAGAGAATGGTACCAGCCATATGTCGCAGATCAAAGAAAGAACAATTCGGGACGCAATCCCGCCCCTCGGAATGATCAAAGAAATGATCGAGTGCAAAACTCTCGAGGACAAATGAGTAAGAATGGATTTGACAAGTACATTGATCCCACATAAGCACCTCGATTATTGGAATATAACTTCAACGTAGATGCCTCGAGAATCATTTCGGCCACTGGAAGGATTAAAAACACCAGGTGGCCCACACCTATACAAACTGACCCTTCACAAAGGAATCCTAACGTGATGTGTAAATATAATGGTACACATAGACATAGGACCGATGATTGAAGATAGTTGAGTGGAGAGGTAGCTCGGTTTTTCAACGAAGGTCACCTTCGAGAATTCCTCAATGACATGGCAAAAAATAACTTCAGGGAAATTGCCTGCTGGTAAAAGGAAGATAGTATACCAAGCTTGTCCCAGCAGTCAGGTTTGGTCCTCGGGGCAGCAACCCGGCTGGCGTCTGCAAGATACTTGACGGCGTCGACATGTTTTTCCAGCGGACGCCAATAGAAAGAATGAGCAAGAGGAACCTCAGTATATCATCCACATGATCGTTGGTGGGGTAAACATCCCACATGGACCTATTTTCAAACGCACCAAAGTGTCGATCACAAGAGAGAAACAGACCCGAGATTACATGCCCGAAAGTACTCTTACATTCAACGACGAGGATATAGAAGGCCTCTCTCAGCCACAGAACGACGCCCGTAATTTCTATTGTGCTAAATAAAATTCAAGTTAATCGTGTTCTTGTGGATCCAGGTAGCTCGGTAAACATAATCAGGTCGAAGGTCGTAGAGCAGCTCGGACTGCTAGATCAAATTGTACCTGCATCTCAAGTCCTCAACAACTCCAACATAGCTAGTGAAACAACAAAGGGAGAGACAATCCTGACAGTGAACGTAGTCGGGACCATCCAAGACACAAAATTTCATGTCATCGAAGGTGACATGAAGTACAATGCACTGCTCAGGAGGTCGTGGATCCATAACATGTGGGCGGTGCCATCGACCCTTCATCAAATGATGAAGTTTCAAAAAAAATACGGTGTGAAAATAGTTTACAGGGAGCAACACGCAACAAAGGAGATGTTTGCAGTTCGTGATTTGACACCAACACCAGCACATTCGACCTCAGAAAAATCGAACATCAAAGACAAGCAGTTGGCCAAATAGGAATCACCGTCCCCAGCCTTGATCGAGCCCGAGGAACAGGTAATCGAGGATGAGGAAGAGGATTTCTTTACTCCTCAAGCTTTCATCGTTCCCGAGGAATCAGATGCAACAAAGTCAACGGTCGAGGAGCTGGAGCAGGTTATATTGATCGAGCATCTGCCCAAACGGAAGGTATACCAGGAACGGAATTAACCCCCGAACTCAGGAAAAGACTCATTCAATTCCCTATAAATAACATAGATTTCTTTGCTTGGTCCCATTTAGACATGACAGGGATTTCGCCGGAGGTAACAATACATCGGCTAAGTCTCGACCCCAGGTTTAAACCGGTAAAGAAAAAGAGAAGGCCTCTGTCTGAGGTAAAGCACGCATTCATAAAGGAAGAGGTAACTAAACTTCTCAAAATAGTGTTCACCAGGGAAGTGAAATACCCTGAATGGTTAGTGATGTTTTAGACGTCAATACCTCACAAGAAGATAAGTTACTTTGTGTGGTACCCAATTTTTGAGTGCTGTCTCAATGGAAGAACTTGGTTCTTCTTGATGTACTTACTTCTATTGTCGTGAAATATTAAAAGCAGTAAAGTAAAAATACAAGGATTTTTACGTGGAAAATACTTGGCTTAAAAGGTGAAAAAACCACGACCTATTCCTCAGTAGGATTTGCTCAAGCTCTTCACTAAATACTCTGAGCCAACGGACTTACAAAATAAACTCTTTTGTTATCCTAGGACTAACTTTATTCCCTTTGTAGCAACTAGCCCCTAGCTAGTTTCTACACACCTCAAGTTAACTCTAACTCTAACAATGCGTACCTATTACAATTGATTCTATGGAAGCTGTAAGATACAATATTAAAACTCCTACTACAATCAACTAGATTCAATAATCAATCAGATGGAACTAGTTCTTTTAGTTGATCTGTAGCCTTTTAATCGCACAATGACTCTGCTAGCAAATTGAATCTACGAACTTTGCATTCAGACTTTTGATTCACTTCAGCTTTTATGTGTGTCTCCTTCCAGCAGAAATACATCAAGTATTTATCGAGTCAGTTGATCTTGTCATCCAATCAAATTCTAGTCCAACTTCCTTTATTTTGTTACTTTCCTTGCTGAATTCGACTTCAATCATCTCATCAGTTTGCAACCTCTTCGCATTAGGAGACAATCTTTTGGTTCATTGATACTTCTCATTTGTAGATATCTCCTATGCATATACAGTTCATGTGCTAGATATTCAATTCAAGACATGTGCTCTGATGGACCTGGTTCAACTGGTCAGTCATTTGTCAATCTTAAAAACTATGCAGTGACATGGGTCAACAAATTCACCCTTTTGATGATGACAAACTCCGTGCTTAATCATGTATACACTACAACCACTTTTGTATGGTTTTAAGCATTAATCATAGAGAATCCAGGTTCATTAGGTTATAAATATCACTTTGAAATTTTTTTTTGAAAAAGTTCAGCACATATCTATTCCCCCTATTGGCATCATCGAAAAGTTTGCAAAATGAGACACTTACTAGATTTATTAATTATTACTCATGGCCATTGAGGAAACTGCAGGTGCAAATGATGATTAATCGACACAAAGAAGCCAATAAATCTTAGCTAACTAGGAAGTGAGACAAGTCTACAACTAGAAGCAGAATTCATTGATTAGTAAAGATTATCAACACCATACAGAAAAACAAAAACAAACCAACCATGAGCAAAAAACAGAGTAAAAATAACTGAAACAGAATAACTCGTCTAAAGAGGGGTTTTGGAAACTTTGGAAAGCCTATGGATGGGAAGGTGCAGAGGAGGTTGTGGTCTTGGATTGTAAGAGAGAAAGCATCTGCTGAAGAACACCCTCGTTCTTTTCTTTCTCCTTTGCTAATTCAGCCCTAAGAGCATCTCGTTGAGCTTCAACCTCAATCACACGAGAATTCAAACAAAGGATCTCCATATCCTTAATCTCGTTTTCCTACACCAGAGTTCTAACTTTGCTGTTGACTGGTTGCTTCCTAGATGAACTAGGTTCATCCACAGGAACATTGAAATTGTAGTAACATGTAAGCAAAGTTTCCTTCCCAAAATAGTATTTGGCAGTAGCCATCTCTGCCTTCTTTACTGGAACCCCAAAATGTGCAAGCACTGCTGTCAGAATGAAGCCATATGGAATTGTGTGTGCTTTGGTTCCATTCATAACTCTGTCAAAGAGTTGGATGATGAAATCCGGCCAATTTATTTGATTTTCCCTGTACAAGCATTCCATCAAGGTAAGATCCATATAATCCGCCATGTGCCTTATTTCTTTTCTAGGCAGTAGGAACTTGATGACGAACTCGAAGAGTAGCTTGTGCTCTGGCTTCATTTCACTCTTGTAAACCGGCCTAGGTTCAATCTCCTTCTCACTATCACTGAAGAACCTGGTGATGTTGATTGCGGAGGCCATCCCATCTAGACAAGGCCATCTTTGCCTTGTGTAGTCCTCTTAGCCCTCAACTGGTATGTTCAGAATAACACCCAGTTCATTAACATCAAAGGAAACTTCAATTCCTTTTACCATGGAGGTGACCCTGCCTTCCTTGACAATGGAATTTCCCATGAATTCTACAAACTCAGCTCTTGCCAGCCTGCCTTCCATGCGAAGGACCAGGTCCTTCCAGCCCTGCACCTCTAGAGTTTCCATCAAATATTGCATTCCAGGCTCCTCTAGATCCTTCACCAGCTTACCCTTCAATATTGTTCTTTTTCAAAACATGGTAACTCTGTCAGTCACCTCTCCTATTTCCTTCTCCTCCTCTCCACTCCAGTCTGCATCATCATCCTCAACAATTTTCACTTTCTTTGGCTTGGCCCTGGTCCTCTTAACAGATTTTGTTGATGTGACGGACATTCTAGCTGACTTCTTTGAAGAAGCCTTAGCATTTGTGGGTTTTGGTATCTCATCCACACCTACAGCATGCTGCTCCTAATATTGGACCAGGTCCAACACAGTCTCTTCAATCTCAATAGCCTTAACAGGCTCTCTAACTTTTGATTTTCCTTTTGCTGCCCTCTTCTTCTTCTTCTCTTTCAGAGCCTTTTCTAATTTCTCTTCTTCATCTCTCACAGTGCTACGAGTAGCTCTTACTTTTGGAGCAGGAAGATCAGCAACTTGATAAATTTTCTTTTCTTTGAAGGAACTGGGTAAGTTGCCTTCTTGGACTTCTGACTCCTTTTCTTAGGGTTATAGGACTCCCCAAGTTTCTTCAACATTTCAGCCAATGTTTCTTCCCCAGATGAACCAGGTTCATCTGTTCCTTTCTTCCGACTTGCAAGACCTGCTGCAGCTTCCTCAACTATGCTTCCCCCTCAATCAGTGACGTTTTCTCCAACAGTTTCAGGAATGGGACCACTAATAACCAGCGTGGTGCCATCCTCCCTAGATCCCCTCACAACTTCTTTTCCCTCTCTCACAATAATCCTTTCTTTTCTACCACCCCTCTGCCTTCCAGGTACTTCAACATCAATAACAGACCCAACCAACACGAATCTTTTATTAGCAGAAGTAAATTCAGAGTCGATTTCAAGATTACCTTTTTCAGAACTGGTTGAACCAGGTGCGTCTTCCTCAATAGCTAATTTAAAGGATTCACTGGGCGAATCTGACTTAGTAGCTTTGTCTTCTTTAATAAGATCCTCCAAGAATTTTTCCCTATCCCTAGAAGCAACAGATTTACGGGCAAGAACTTTGACACGACGATTCTTGGGGGCAGGAGTAGGGTTTGGAGTGGGTTCAGGATTGGGTGTATTTTCAGTGGTGGATGTAATTTCTGGTGATTCAAAACTGTAAACGGATGGAGAATTGGAGACATATTCAGAATATCCTCAATCGTAATCACGATTAGGTGATGAATTAGAAGAAGAAGCTGGTGGTGGTGAAGACATTTTTATGTATTGTTAGGAAGAAAGAAGGAGTTGTAAGTTTTGGGTTGTGTAGCATGAGTTGAACTTGGTTTGAAGGTAGCTTTATGAAGAGAGGAGTTATAATTTCCTTTTATAAGATATGGCTATTAATTCTTCAATGAGTAAAAAAATTACTCAAGTGGAAGTCTAATAGTTGTAGGAGTGTCGTTGATTTGACGGTTGAGAGTTCCCTACTTCTAGGCTAATTGAGTACTGATGTGACTTCTTGGAACGGGTTCATTTAGGGATTAGTACAAACACTTTGAAATGAAACAAATATAGATAGAATCCTGCTCATGTGTGACTGTAATTGAATTAATATAGGGAGAAGAGTACGTCCCTTGTCAGTCAGATAAATCAGCATAGATGAACCAGGTTCATCCTGTTAAAAATATTTAAATTGCCTCAATTTACAAAGATAGATAAATATTAATTAGTATCCATGGAATCATATTATTACATGGCACAAGAGTATGGCAATAAAGACATGATGCTACGAAATTATTAATCCAATTAAGTACCTAATTAAAATTTTCTAGCCAAAACAAAATTTTCATTTATAATTTTTTTTTTCAATCAGGTGATCTTAATCATCCCTCATTCCAGCCTGTTTCTCTCAAAATGCTCCCTACTAAGTGCTTTAGTGAATATATCAGCAATTTGATGATCAGTAGCACAAAATTTGATTGAGATCATTCCTTTTTCATAGTTATTCCTTAGGAAATGGTGCCTAACATCTATGTGCTTAGTCCTTTTGTGATGAACCGGGTTCTTCGTCATACTAATAGTTCTAGTGTTATCACAAAAAATAGGAATGCATCCCACATCAATACTGAAGTCCATGAGTTGTTGTTTGATCCATAACAACTGGGCAAATCATGAGGCTGCATCCACATATTCAGCCTCAACAGTAGACAAAGCTACTGAATTTTGTTTCTTGGTAGCCCAAGACATAAGGCATGAACCCAAAAAGTGAGCCATACCTGAAGTACTTTTCCTGTCAACCAGTAATCCTGCATAATCAACATCAACATATCCTACAAGGTTGAAATTACTACCTTTAGGTTACCAAAGGCCCAAATCGGTTGTGCCTTTCAAATATCTCAAAATTCTTTTTACTTCGGTGAGGTGGGACTCCTTTGGATTTGTTTGAAACCTAGCACACAATCCCACGTTGAACACAATATCAGGTCTGCTGGCAGTGAGATATAATAGAGACCCAATCATCCCTCTGTATAGCTTCTAATCAACATATGAACCAGGTGCATCCACATCCAATTTTGTAATTGTGGCTATGGGAGTGTCTATTTCTTTTGAGTCTTCCATTTTAAACTTCTAAAGCAATTCTTTCACATACTTTTGTTGGTGGATCATTGTTCCATTTGGGTTTTGCTTAATTTGCAAGCCTAAGAAAAAGTTTAGCTCACCCATCATACTCATCTGAAACTCACTTCCCTTTAGCATAGCAAATTCCTTGCTTAACTTTTCAGAAGTCGCCCCAAATATGATATCATCCACATATATTTGCACAACCAGGAGATCCTTACCCTTTTCGCTTAAGAACAAGGTACTATCAATTTTGCCTCATTTGTACTCATGTTCTAGCAGAAATTTTGATAATCGTTCGTACCATGCTCTTAGTGCTTGTTTGAGACCATATAGAGCCTTGTCAACTTTGTATACGTGGTCAGGTGACTCCTTGATTTCAAAACCTAGAGGCTGCTTGACAAATACATCTTCCTTAAGATAGCCATTGAGAAAAGCACTCTTAACATCTATCTGATGAAGAGTGAATTCCATCTGTGCAACAAATTCTATAAGAAGTTTGATTGCATCCAGTATTGCCACAGGGGAAAAGGTCTCATCATAGTCAATTCCTTCTTCTTGAATATACCCTTGAACAACTAATCTTGCCTTATTCCTTGAAACAGTTTCATCATCATCGAGCTTGGTCCTGAAGACCCACTTGGTTCCAATCACTGATCTATCTAGTGGCCTGGGTTCCAAGTGCCATACTTGACTTCTTTCAAACTGATTCAGCTCTTCTTGAATGACATTTACCCAATAAGCATCTTTTAGGGCTTCCCCAATGTTCTTTGGTTCGATCATGGATAGAAAGGCATCAAATGCACACAGATTTTTCAAGGATGATCTTGTTTTGATTCTCGATGCCAAATCTGTTATGATGTTCTCAAGAGGGTGAGAACTCTGATATCTGTGTGGTTTAAGTACCAGTTGTTCATTCCTAAATGATTCCATGGTGTCTTGTTGTTGTGAAGCAGGATCAGGGCCAGGTTACATATGTTGAATTCCCCCTGCCATGATGCTTGGGGTAGTTGAACCTGGTCCATCACCTGTTTCACCTTCCATGCTTGCTTCAATATGATCACTGCTTCTTACCAGTCCAAGCTCCTCATCTGAAGGTTCATGTCTCTCAGAAAGAATGTTAGTTTCATCAAAGACAACATGTATACTTTCTTCTACACACATAGTTCTTTTATTATACACTTTATAAGCTTGGCTATGTGATGAATATACCAAGAATACTCCCTCATCACTTTTGGGGTCAAATTTTCTTAGGAAATCTTTGCCATTATTATGTACAAAACACTTTCATTCAAAAGCCCTAAAGTGGGATATGTTGGGCTTTCTCCCTTTAAGTAATTCAAAGGGAGTTTTCTCTACCAGAGGTCTGGTCATGCATCTATTGATTATGTACCAAGAAGTGTTTATTACTTCAGCCCAGAAGCTGTGATGTAGTTTGCTAGATAGAAGCATGGTTCTTTCCATGTCTTCAAGAGTTCGGTTTTTCCTTTCAACAACCCCATTTTGTTGTGGGTTTCTAGGAGCAGAAAATTTATGATTACACCATGTTCATCACAAAAGTCAGCAAACTTAGCATTCTCAAATTCAGTACCATGGTCAGATCTTATTGATGCTAGTTGATGTCCTAATTGATTTTGAGTTTTCTTGACAAATGAGGTGAACATATCAAATGCTTCATCCTTGGATGCCAGGAATAAGGTCCACGTGAACCTTGAAAAATCATCAACTAGCACCGTCACATATCTCTTACCACCTCTACTCAAAGTTCTCATAGAACCACATAGATCCATATGAACCAGTTCAAACGTCCTAGTGATACTGACTATTTTATTACTTTTGAAATAGGACCTTACTTGCTTCCCCCTGGCACATGCCTCACCAACTTTTTCTTCCTTGAACTTAATTTTAGGAAGTCCTACCACTAAGTCCTTAGAGACTAGTTTGTTAAGCTGAGTTAGACTCGCATGACCAAGTCGTTTGTGCCACAGGAGGGGATCACTGTCCAACACACTTAGGCAAGTGAGTTCATTTTCAGACAGTGTGGACAAGTCTATGACATAGATGTTATTCATTCTTTTTCCCTGCAAAACAATCTTGTCAGTAAGCAGGTTAATCACAAAACATTTTGTGGAAGTAAAAGCAACCAGGTTACCTCTGTCACACAGTTGTGATACACTGATCAGGCTATATTTCAAGCCATCTACTAGATACATATGTCCAATGGATTTTTTGTCAACCTTACCTAACATACCAACCCCAATGATTTCACCTTCATTTCCATTTCGAAAGGAGACGTTTCCTCCTTTAAGACTTTCAAGTGAAAGGAACTATTCCATGTTCCCAGTCATATGCTTTGAGCAGTCACTATCCAAATACCAAATCTGGTTGCCTCATCTCACTTTAACCTACAAAAAGAATCAGAGGTTAGTATTAAGAACCCAAACTAGTTTGGGTCCTTTTCTATGAGAGAATGGATGAATCAAATTTTTCCTGGCCCAATTTGGTAGCCAGTTTTTCCCTTTTACAAATCTCTCACGTCTTCGAATGGCCTGCTCTTTTGGAGTACACTCATATTTGTAGTGCCCAGTCTTACCACAATGGGTGCAGATTTTATTTTCAGGAAGAGTGAGATACTTGTTTTTGAGATCCCACTTGGGCAATTGACTTCCAAAGCCAATCCCTCTCCTGTGTCTACTATGATTCTCTTGAAGCCATATCAGGGCGTTGATCATGCTCAACTATGTCTTGTAGAAGACTAAGCGGGCGTTGCAAATACAATACTGGGGTATTATGCCCATAGTCGATCCCACAAGGAAATTGACGTATCAATTGAGTTTATAAAATACTAAACTAGTGTTTAATCAAGTTTCTCAAGACT